>JAQFZQ010000530.1:0-31254 GCA_034696005.1 Glomeris marginata | reverse complement strand
GTATAGCCATCTTGGCGAGTAGCGAATTAAGTAATTAATTTAGTTTAGGGAAAACAAACTGCACCCCGGGACCGGGCGCGAACCCACAACTACTAATTTACAGTCGGACACACTACCCACTATGCTAACTCGCCGATGGACCGGTTCTAGCGAAAAACCACACTCTACAATCTATATAAAAAAAAGCTTTTGACCGCTTTTTCCACGCTTGTAAATTTATTTGGGAAAAATATCACAGAAATGATATGAAACTGAAGCACATGTGTGTTATGACTGGTGTAATGGCCGCCAGATACAAAAAAAAAATAAACAGAAAACGCATTTCGCTTGAGTTATATCGCAAGTGAAACTATGTAGCACTGTGCATTAAAAGGGAAAATGCGGAGATTTATTACGAATGTCAATGCGTGATCTAGATGCTAGTCACGTGACTGTCGATTTTTAGGGTCAGCGTTCAGTCAGACGTTGCCGACTATGGTTGGACGGTAAAAGGAAAAAAGAGAATTTCCGGCAACTGAAAGCATCTTATTAATAGAATCACGAAGGTCGTCAGCCGCTAGTCTGTCTATTTCATCCTTTCCCCGTTGCTTAACCTTTTTTCTAACTTTTCTTTTGTCCCAACAAAGCAACAAAAAACTTTTTCGGTGACGAGTTATGCGGTGAAAGCCAACCTCAAAGCGACCCCTTAACAACTTTCTCGCACTTTCCCTACTTTTTTACTCTTTTTTTTGGCCCCTCTTTCCCCAACTGCACCTAGTATGCGTTTTCCAAAATAACTATACCTGAAACAACCAGGCCGTCCACCCCGGCTTTTAAATCTAGGTGTGTTTACAAATAATTACACGTCCGATATCGCACTTTGCCAGACAACGTAAACCGTTGCAGGATACAGTGCACACTTTCACTGCTTTTAAAAAACGCAACATCTATAAAGAAGTAGTTCGCAACACAGATTCAAATATTTTAAAAAAATATATCACTTTATAAGGTGATCTACGACAGGAAATATAAATTCGGAAAAGTTTGTTGATGCCGCAGCCTACTGAACGTTATAACGTAACCGTGTAAAATCGGAATTGGGATCAAAAATTTGGGTTGTTGAAATTCTCTAGGAAAATAAATGTCACAAAATTAAATCATTTATATTTAAAAAAATAATTAATAACTTACTAGTTATTACTGAATATTGCAAATTTCAAAATAATATTTGAAATACATTTTAAAACCATAATGTCAAAGTTTGTGAAATAAATGGTCAGGGAATTTAATATATTTTCTAAAACACATTTGAAGGAAATCAGGAAAAGTTTTCCAGGTATTATATAATTTAGTATACTAGTACAATTAATTTTATAAACTCTTAGAAATCAGGGAAATGCTGGGATTTAAAATAATGTCATTGTGTCTTTAACATTAAAATATATAAAATCCCATGACTTCATTTTTCCAAATCTTAATAGTATTTTAATTCTGTTCACATGAAGTTTATTAAGACATTTTAAAATTCCATGACTGAATTAATATATTGTAATATATCAAATTTAGCTGAAAGAAATCCAAGGAAATTGCGGGAGAAAAGTCTGGGAATTTCAAATCAAGTCAAAATTGTTGGTTCAACTTTCCTAATGTTTATAATCTTAACTTATATTTTTGGGGAAAATTATAAATATAATTTAAATCCTGATTTACAGGATGAATGAAATATAATAAATTCGTTTGCAAAATGTAGAAAAGTATTTCAAATAGAAAATTGTTAATAATCCCAAATTGATGCCTGACTTTCAGCTAGCTTTCAGTTAAGCTGCGTATAATTTAAATTTCTATTCAACAAGACATTCAAATATCTTCTGATCTAAAAGTAATTAATAAATATAATTGTTTCTTAGATCAGCAACAAACCAATATTAATTAACAAACCCTTTGAGAGATTCGCAAGCAAAAGAATAGAAATGACAAGATAGCCAGGTCTGTCAAAACTATCCTGATGCAAATGTCACCGTGCAAAATGATCTTGTCAACTAAACGTATAATTGATGAAGATTAATTACCAAAGTTACACGCAAGCAAGTTAGCAAGTAACAACAACAAATCACACACTCACCACTTCATGTTGACGGCTGCCGGCCAAGAACCGAGACTTTGCGATTTTCCCCGTCCCAGGCCGCAGCAGCCAGTTTTGTCTACTGCAATGAAGTTGAGGCGAGTCCACTCCTAGCATCAGTTCATCGGCAGAGGGGGAGGAAGGTTGGAGACGTGAAAAAAGCCAGAGGATGCCGGGTGACCTAAATGATGATGAAAACGATGATCACCGTCCTCTTTGGGCCATGGAGCGACTCGAAACTTTTCATCTTCTTGCACCTCCTTCTGGCTCTGGTTCTGGTTCCTGGCCTGGCCAGTGGGTCGGCAAACAAAGCAAATGTGTCAGCAGAGCACACAGAAGGGGTGGTCCACATTGTTCCCCGAATTGAAACCCGGAAAACGGGCCACGTAAAAATTCCTTTCTTTCAATATAATAATAATAATAGTTTAATAGTAATCTCTCGGATAAAAACAATCTCAGGTGTGTCTGGAAAAGAAATGAGACTGGCCATTAATCGAAGTAACTGATGATCTTGTTGGCAAATGGCACCGAATTTTAAAGAAGTTTGCGAGGAGATGAGCCAAACAAATACTAATACGAATAAAATCAGTCAACTCCGTGATAAATTTCCTCAAGAAAGCAACTAAGAAAGGCTCTTATAGCATTTACTAGAAAGCTTTTGCAAATAGTTTCATTCACATGTACATAAATGAATATTGCACATTCAAATGTTTTTAAAACTTGTTTAAATATTTAAATTTACGTGATTATTTTGTTTCTATTTTCAAATTCCCTTACACTTTTATTTATAATGTCTAAATAACGTTATAGAACTATAATTACTTTATAATAAAGTTACTTTACCTGAAACTTCAGCTAAAATTTCTACCTATATCTATCAAAATAAATATTTAACCGCGATAGACAACTCAGATCTGGGTTACGTATACGTATAAATATACAGAGTATAATTCAAATTGTACTTTTTCAAATGTGAACTTTGTTTGAATTGGATTTATGCGTTTCTTTTTGTACACAGTCAGACAAAAGTCCCATTTCTTTCCAGACACACTTAGCAAAGACAAGGCATATAAAATGCGGACACCGCTTGCTACGTATAGCAAAAACAGTGACGTTATTTTAGACAGGTGTTGTTACCACACTTTCTTGTCGCTGCTGCTCTTGCTGCTAGTTATTATAGTCAACCTCAACAAAAGGCTAATTTCTCAGATCATGCCAAAGCCTTCGGAGCCTTCTGTAATGGCCAGAAGCAGAGATTTCTCCAGTTGCTCGTACGACTCGTAGTCCGGTAGGCACAGCTGGTTAAAACTGAAAAATATTTACTCGTCTTAATAAATTGTATATAGTTTTTGACGTGTTCGTGTGTTGACAAACGAGTTACTAATGCTAAAGGGGTGAGGTGTAAGTAACACTGAAAACACCACGTCGAAGATGAAACACGTGATTCGTAGATTTACGCCGTAAACAGACACACATGCGAGCTGCCTAAATTTGGCAGCCTGGAAAACGCACTGAATATCTGACAGTAAAACATTATGGCTAAAAGTGAGAGTGAGAAAAAATAAATCCCCGTTCGGATTCGGTTGTAAATATTTGGAAGACTCCGCGCGGCAAAGAAAAACCTCTCGTGTTGCTTATTTTACGCAGCCCAATTATTACTCTTTCAAAATTACTCTCTTCATTTCCCAAGGTTTCTCTCCGGTTTTGTATTTACTATGTATTTAGCAATTCAGTTTTAAACCGCTTTTAAACTTTTACAACTTTCAGGGTTTATATATAAGATTTTATACTTTAAATACAGTGAACCTCGCTTATAAACAACTTGAAGGGACCTGGGCTTTGATTTCTTATAGCCGAAGTTTCTTAAAGCAGAACCTCTCTTATACGAAACTTTTATAACGTTTATGACAAAGTTTCTTTTATAAGTTAAATTCCAACAATGCCACATTTCACCCTTGAAATCAACCTTGCTTCAAATCAAGGTCAACTCTATTGTATTTGTCAATCGACTCTTCTGTTGACAATATCAGGTGTCCAAAAACCGGTTTTAGGCATTGGTTTTAGGGGGTGGGGAATCGGTTGCTAGTAACAGAGGTTTCCCTTATAAAAGTTTACTGACAGCGAGGTAATTTGTATTGAAAATCCTATTCTGATTGTGGAACCTTGGAGATTGTTGACAACAGCCGATGTTCGTCAATATCCGAGTTGATTATAAGCGAGGTTCACTGTATTAAAAAATAACTACTAAACTACAATTTAGTTGAACTTGTAAGGATTTGTAAGGACTAGGCCAGAATTTTCGACTTTCCTGCGCAAACCCAGAAGGCTGTGCACAATTAATTTCATTATTGTGTATTACTGGAAACATAAAAGACAAACATGTTACACAAACAGACGGAAACGTATACTGACCAGGTGTGTGCGGTGGGTAGGATGCCGAAGGTTGGGGCGGCCGTGATCTGGAAGCGGGGCACCAGTTCCGCAAATCCTCCCGCCGGTAACTGGGAACATCCGGTTGTGAACTGCAGAAGCCGAGCCATTTCCTCGTCCGTGAAGTTGGACACGGCCGTCCAGAACCAATCGAGCACCTTGCGGAACTCGTACGAGGAACCGCCGACCACGTGGTTCGCTTTGAAGTCGGCCACGCTGAACTGCCCCGTACCACACATCAGCAACTGCAAAAAATCCCCCAAAATACATGCATTTCTATCTCATCTCCTACATTTTCAAATCGCACAATCTCTTTAATTAAACGGACCTCAAGTTCATTTTCATCGAAGATGCTGAGCAGCGTGTCGGGGATGAGTTCGTTGAGACCGCGAAGGAAGGCCGTCATCTCTTCCCGCACCGTGTTGGCCAACCGGTGCTGCGCCAGACAATCCAGGTAATGGCGCTTGTTGGAGTCCGTCACCTTAACCTTGGCACCACCCGGCACCAACTCCACCACTCTGACCAACCGGCCTGCCTCGTACTCCTCCTCGGCGAACACCAGGTCCATGTCCTGCACGCTGTTCTCGAGGATGTACTTCACTTTGGACACGTACAGCGACGGATCATCCTGCTCCAGGTGCCTGTAGTGCACCCGCAGTCCGATGAGCTGCGCCAGGAAAGACCGAGTGAACCTGGCCTTCACCAGCTGCCGGTACGATCCACCCAGGGCCGATTCGTAAAGGCATTTGCCGACTACGCGGCCCGCGAACTCGAAGTGCCTGGTCTTCAAGTGCGGTTCCCTCTTCGGGTTCGGGTGCACCAGTCCTTGACCGCCCTCCTGGAAGCTATGGAACAATCCGTTGTCCGCGTCGAACAGCGAGGTGCACACCAACTCGAACCATTCGCGACGGACACCGCCCCAATCCAGACCTGCAATTAATCCCTTTTAATAATCCCGAATACCTAATTCAGTAATCCATCAAATGGAAATACAACGACCTTGTTCCCCGTAGAAGGTCACTTCGAAGTTCCTGCACCAATCGTTCACCGTGAATCCCTTGGTGACTTTCATGGACTGCGCGTGTAAAAACAAGAGTTACGGAAGAAGGTTAAACGTATCAGCGACACCGACTCGGGGGACCTCACCGATTCCAGCAACTTGTCACGGTGCACTTTAATAAGCAGCTTGTCGTGGTACTTCTTCCTGTGCAGCTTGCGCACCTCGTGCTGGAAGAAATCCCTCTTGTCCTTGAACGTCTCCGAGCCACCGATGTTCTTGAGGAGCAGGTGGGTGAAGGCGGCCGCAAGTACGTAAGCCTCTTTCGTGGACAGCGTAACCCTCGGCTGGCAGCCGTCGTCCACGGTCAACGAAGGGTATTCCGACCCTTCGGCCAACCCGTGGAACTGGAACTGAACGGACCAACACTTACGATTATCATCCTCAATATCCGACCAACGGTCCCCGGAAACTTTCAAAATTTAACTGACTTTTGTCGAAGGGCACACGCGGAATGTGAACAGGCGGATAGGAATGAAGTTGAGTATGAACTCCCTGATGGTTAGCTGCCTAGGCGAGAGATAGCAGAAGACCTTCTTTGGTTTCGCCAGAACTTCCCCGTTGCACGATAAAAGCCTGGCCTTGTAGTACATATTGTGGTTCTGC
Organism: Glomeris marginata; assembly: GCA_034696005.1. Taxonomy (NCBI): domain Eukaryota; kingdom Metazoa; phylum Arthropoda; class Diplopoda; order Glomerida; family Glomeridae; genus Glomeris; species Glomeris marginata. The sequence goes on along the minus strand of JAQFZQ010000530.1, from coordinate 25,060 downwards.
TTGGCCACATTCTTCTGCACTTGGGCCGAATCACTCTCTGGAATACAAAGATTGGTGTTTTAATTACAGCAAATGTACGTATACGTACGCAGAAAACACGTACCGTTTAGAACGATCACATCGAAGTCACCGTTCTTCAGCGTCACACCGTTGAAGGACACGGTTGCCCGGTAGCATCCCTCCTTGTTCAGATTCAAAGGCAACTGAAGACGCCTGGATTCCCTATCGTACACGAAGGCCACCGAAGACGAGATCTCAACGTCCTCCTTCCCGTCCTCCACCTGCCGCAACGAGATGCGGTAACCCTGCGCGGGATCCACGTCCGAGGGGAACGTGCACAGGTTGGAATACTCGTCTCGCGGCTCGATGTACAGGGGGTAAGAGTGCCCCTCGGAGCACACCACGATGGAGCAGTGGTGCAGGAAGACGGTCTTCGAGGGTTCCGGTGGCCCAGAGATGAAGCGCTTGATGAAGGGGCTGCCGGACACGTGACCGTTGCCGATCATGACGCAGATGCGGTAGTCGCCGGCCTTGCGCACGCTGAACTTGACGCACAGAGTGTTGGCCAGGTTCGGGTCGGGACTTCCCACGTCCACGGACGAAGCCACTTTGAGGGAGCCGTGGGATATCTCCACCAGGATGCTGTCCCGGTTGCACACGGGGTACGGTCTTCCGTTCCGCTGATAGAACTGACGGTTTAAACCATATGTCCGGTAAGTCAACTTTTCTTTACGCATTGGTAAAATATAACGTAACACAAGAACCTCACCTTGACGACGAACGACATGGTGTCACCGACCACTTTCGGTTCCTCCCAATCAAAGAACACCTTGCAGTTGTGCGGCACCAGGTACTTGCCGGTGACGTACTCGAGGAAGGAGCACTTGGCCGCGAATCCATCAGGGCTCACCACCGGATGGCTCATCTTGAACAGCGCCACCATCACCGTCGCCACGAACGTTGACAGCAGAACCACGCCCCCTGCAAACAAACATTTCCCTCCATCAGGTACACCATAATACCACATTATTTCTTATTTCCCATCAAACTATGCCGACCCCAACTCCATTGCGAGCGGCGATCTTCCGCAAGGCACTTCTCCCACAACCGGTCCTTCAGCGCTTGCCGCTGACCGGTGTCCGAGGGTATTTCGGACACCGCTTTCTCCCAGAGCTCTTTCACGTCCGACGGCAGCAGACCATCTACTCTTTCCGGTTCCTGGGCAACTTCATCCAAGCTGCGCACTACTTTCACCAATCTGAAACAGTCACGCGAAACAAAAGAGATTGCGGTAAAGTCAACACGCACAGCGAAGTAGTGTTATAAGTGCCAGCGTGTTCATGACAATAGTATAAACAGACGTCAGAAGCTGAGAGACCTAATATAGAGTTCATGGTAGTTCAGGTAAGTTGTTTTGGAAGCTGGCCAGCCAGATAGTCTTTCGAGAACTCTCTTTCTCTCACTCGCCACATTCCAAGGTAATGCCGAAACACCGGCCTCCATTTTTACACTTACGTATAATATACACAGCACTTGTATAGTGGTACGGACAAGGTCTTTCCTCGAGGAACAGATAACCGGAGTCTGTACACCGACCTTGATGGTACCGTGCTGCAACCGACTCGAACCGCTTTCCGCAGACTCCTTTCCGGCTGGCACGTACAAATCTCGCTGATAACGGGGTTGGTTGTAACACAATTTATCCTCTAATTACAACTACACTACATACCACCACCCTTCATTAATACAGCTCGCTCCAATTGAAGTGCACAATTACTCATTTCAACCCAGATTGTTAACTATACTAACTACACCGTGAAACCTGTCTGCGGTGGGATTGCAAGGGACCGAGAAAACTTCCCCCATAAACTGGTTTTCCATCAAACACTTTGCCTGTCACATGGTTTTTGAAGAAATGCAACCGATGCCCATACTGTGATGCTTTCCTAAACATATACAGGAAACAGATTTTGGTCAGAAATTGGATTTCAGCACCTGATATAGTCAACAATTCCACATTTAATGTGGTCCTCTCCATAACCTTTGAGGCTCTGTCACACTAGTCTTTCAAGAAATAAAGTAAACTTTAACATAAAAACTGGTTTAAATATAATCATCTAAAACTTTTGAACATTGGGATTTGAAAGTTACTAAACTTTTCAATGGTTTCAACTAAATAAAGGAATATGAGCGAATTTATTTCTAGATTGTGATACAGTCAACTTTTATGCAAATATTCTTGTAGAAGTGCGTTTACAAGAAACATCGGTTACCATCAACCAATATGGGTGGTTATTTCGAGTTGACTATAAACGGTTTCGACTGTCATATAAATAAGTTTCCTAAGATATAATGTTCAAACTCTGGAATTCCAATACATTTTAACTACTACATAAATTAGCCTCTGTTGAAGAATATTTTCATTGCAAAGTTTTTTAAATTCACGTTTCATGCATGCAGGGCACAACAATACAAACTATTCAAATCTGCACAGGAAAAATCAACATTTAGTTCATTCATTCATTCAAGGGCGGAGCTATAATTATTTGAAAATAATATTCTCTCCCTGCAGACGAAATGCTTTCCTCACAAAGCACCTTTTATTTTTTTTACCAAGTCAGCTGATTTTCCCATCGGTGTCCAAAACCAACATGAATAATAGACAAAAGAAAACAAAAATCCAATATAATGCCAATCACGTGATGTACGAGAAAAGAAAAAAAAACGTCATTATTGGCAGGAAGATGGCTCACATCCAAGTTTGAATCCAAGTGGAGATGAATAATTTCAAGGCAGCCTCGAAAAACGATTCAACATTTTGATGAAAAGGAATTTTAATGCAAAATCGCAGCTCTGCATGCATGACGCAACTTTCTAAATAGTTTTTATTGGTTTTTATTAGTAAACCGAGTGTTATTTTATTGAATCGTTCTTCGATGTCCCATATTCCAATTCACACTGTAAATTCTTGTCAAATGAAAGGAAATTTATAAAAGTTTGATATTTACTTATCGGCGTTGACTGCGATTTTCCTGGGCTGCTTGGCCAACCACTGCAATAACGTCAGTCTTTCCCTCAATTCCACAACTGCATTGACCACTTCATCTGGCAACAGAGCCGAGTGTAATAACTGTTGTCCGCCTCCACCAACCGCCGAGGCCAGCCGCAGTTGATCGCTAAAACCTGTAGCACAAGCCCAAGTATTAAAAAAACACACACAGCACAATGTCCTTCGATAAAATATAACCACTTGTACACGTCGTATTCCGAAAATTCGGTAACTTTAGGCACTTTAGGCCCCGCCCACCAGGCAAATTTCGGCCAATAAAACGAGTCATTCGTCAACAAGCACGTCCGTGAATACTTATTTTTTAACCCATTGTTTGTTGTTACCTATGCTTTTGTGTCATTTGTTACGCTATTCGCTTTCAGGAAGGTCAACTTTCAAGTTTTGGCCAACGCCCGCTTGCCCTTCTCTTGAATAAAGTTTAAATATTCTAAAAATCGAACGCGCGGCGCCATCTTGTTTTTTTTCAAAACTGATCAGTTTCAAACCGCTAATAAACGAAGTCACTGGACACGATCCAATGACAGTTTTTGTTCTAATATGTTATGAAACGGTTGTCTAATTAGCGATGACTTAAAACTCACTCTTGCCTATAAAAACAAAAGCCTTGGTACATTTGAATTACAAAACGCCGTGCGGAAAATCGCACGCAAGTCCATTTGCAAATTCCGAATGTTGCCGATAATGGAACGTTATACGTAGTACTATTTTAAAACCGATCTGCCAAGACATTTATTATTATTACTACCATAGATTATCACTAATGATTATCCAATGAACGCTTTCCTGCATAACATCAAGCATCGGCATTTCATCATATTTACGGAGAACATATATAATCCACAAATACAGAAATACGTGCATATTTTTTAGAAGTGTTCAGTAATTGAGGTTCATTGACTTTTGGACAACCCTGTCTGGATATTTATGCACAAACTGAATTTAATGACGGCGACCACGACGTTGATAACGACCCAAACGAGTTTCGTCAATAGCGATTACTAACAATTATAATAAGATAATCATGCGCGACGGTAATGATAATAAATTTTTATCACCGAGTCCATCACCATAAAATCGACGTTCCATCTTGCCCGCATTCTGCACCAACTGCGCATGCGCGCAATATTCCCTTTTAAAAACGCGCTTTATTTCAAAACTTATAAAGCATCCACCGTCGCGCACATTCGCACAAAAGACTCATTTACGAATGAAAACAGAAATCGTTCGATTTTCTACCTTTTCCATGGACGTTCGACGCGCGATTCGAAAAGCCGCAATTCGAATACGGCAGTGGCGCCCCCGCGTGGGCGGAGTATCGGGAGGAGTTATTACTACCTGATTACTACCCGCGTCACCATGGCAACGACACACGATCGATATTTTGTATTGTGATGACGGCAACGTTTTTGCGCATATGTATCGTAATAACACCATAGTGACATACTAATATTTTACCTTTCCATCACCCGTATTGATTATGCCTACAAATAAAACTCGAAAAAAGTATCCACGAACAATGCACTCTGAAAACTACGCCATTTTGTCACTTATATTAAAACTTGCCATTCTTGTTAAAACCTGCTAGTGAACTACAAGATACCCACTTGTCCATAATAAGATATAATATTATCAAGTTATTATATCATTTTCCACTTTCCGCAGTGGTTTCCAATTACTATAGTTCCACAAGTGTCGTGTGGTGGCGCTGCGGTTGTTTTCCTATATCCGGCAGCACCGTAATGGCGTCGCAGCAGCACTAATAAAAGCAATGCTAAAAAGCATGCTCTGTTCACATTTATTTCTATTATCACAATCACTCTTGTTATACACCGCTGTGCAATAAAAATGCCTTATTACAAATTTCTGTTACATTTTAAAAAATTATAACTCGGTATAAAATTTCCCACCATTGACACCCACACTGAAATTTGAACATCCATTTCTGTCTGAACTTGGCACAGCGATATGTGCTTGTTGCGCGTTTTTTAATGAGCAAAACGAGTTATACGATACGTATTTATACTGAGATTTTATCATATTTTATAAATAACTTTCAGGAAAAATCAATGAGGTCATTTGAAGTCGTGGCAAAAATTTGCCACGAATTCATTCTGACGTTTGCCATTTTTTATAGACGTAGAAATATTTATAAACAAAACTTTTGTCAAACCTTTACTTCGTCTTTTGTTTTAGATGACACTGCAATTTATCATTTTTCCTGACAAAAATTCAACAAGGATCTGTTGAATAGTTTCAAAAATTGCGCGGGAGCAAGATTCTTGCTGGTAAAAAGATGCTGTGCAACACTTGATGACGTCACCACAAATAAAACATTGCTAATTACCAACAACGTTGCGGGATATTGTATTGCATGCAATAAAGTTGCGCGAGATGTAGTTTTCAATAAACTTTACATACCGGCTTTCCGTACGGCACTTTTGTACTTTGAGAGGCCATTTTCGCGCAGGAAGGTATCCAACTGAACTCGATTTTTCTCCGTGTTGTCGTTAGAAATGTACAGTAGCACAACGCACATGCAAACTGCAGTTGTAATGAAAATGGACTTCGGGTCGTTCGCCATTTTCACGTCCTTCCTAGGAATTAATTAACGTTCTCATTGTCTTGCCACAGTTCCGCATCGTCAGGTAATCTCTCTGAATGTTCCCGGGTTCGTGTGACTGTGACTTCACAATTAAAATGCGATTAAATCCACGGTGTTGGCTCGCAAGATCTGAAACTGAAAACCACTTTGAAGGCTTTGGATGCATCCCGCTGAATCCAGTATCGGTGCTTCCGCCTAGCGGAGATTTCTACAACTATGGACGGGGAACCACAACATCATGATATCATCATTTCCGGCATTATTACTTTCATTTTTTGAGTCGGAAAAACGATCCCGGGCATAATGAGCCTTCGCTCGATCGCCAAAACTCCGAATCCGAACATAAATTCGCCTGTGAAGTCTTCGGAAAAGCGCGAAATCATCGAAAGTATGCCAAGATTGCGGAACAGGTGGTTGTATTATTACGCTTAAATTATTTAAAATTGCAAACACGCGTTAAACTATTATAACTATCAATTATTAGACGTTGGATCAAGTTACTTGGACGATTTGGCGTCTGCTTGGTCGTCTTTACGTACGTCGTGGTTCCCCTGATAGCCAGATTTTCGCCATCCATTCATCACAAGTTCATCTTCCTGCCCTTCGGTAATTACTCACTGCAATTTTGTTGCGCGCGATACGTGTATTCTCTATGAGTGACGTCATCAAGTATTGCGCCAGAATATTGCACGCCTAATTATATACATGATCATATGGCGACATTTTGTCTACTAACTCCAATGTCAATTTCGGTGTTATTACAGTGCGATGGCCCCCGTTTCAGGATGTTAAAGACCCTGCCAAGCTGGGGATGAAAGGCACTTTCAACTTCTATGTTGACACTGAACCAAAAATTACTTTAGGGGCATGGCAAGTCCAGAATTATATATTGGAATTTCTAATACTAGCTGGAATATATTAATAAAATAAATGTTTTCACAGGCACATTTTACCAAGTTCTTTACTTGAAAAGGATGGAAAAGAAACCCGTGACGCAGCGTTTTACGAGAACTCTCTGCACTCAGGACATCCTGTCATTCTCTATGTACACGGAAATGCAGGACATCGGTACAAAATTAACTCGCAAATTTCCCCAATTTTTTTGTTAAATGCAAATATTACAACAGTATTTTGTTTTATTAAAGTGGGTCTGGCCATCGCATGGAACTGTACAGAGTTTTTCAGAAAGCAGATGTCCACGTCATTGCTTTTGATTACAGGGGTATCATCATATATCCAAATATAAATGTACTTTGTTCTCTCGTACTTCCGGGAAAGAAATACATTATTGTTTTTGTTGTAAAAGGTTACAGTGATTCAACGCCGATTGGTCCCACGGAAGACGGCGTTGTTAAAGATAGTAAAAATATGTTTAAATGGCTGAAGGACAGAGTTGGCAAGTCTCCCATCTTTGTTTGGGGGCATTCATTGGGAACAGGGTAATGGAGACATAATTAATGGAGTTTCAACATCGATAACTTAAAACAAAGAGCTATAAACGATTACCAGGGTTAACAATTTCTGTTGCCGTAGATTAATTATGAACAGAAAAATGCTCATCAAATGTTTATAACTCTTTGATTATTTAAACTGATGAGTTACTTGCCTAACGATTTAATATTTTGGCAGAGTAGCCACCAAAATGGTCAAGGAACTGTGCCAAGAAAGTACGCAACTTTATCAAGTAACACGGTGTCACGAAAGCTGCGGTTCTTGCAAACAATATTAATACACCTAATGGCACTGGCAAGACTAAAACCTCAGCATTGGTGACATCCATGTTGTACCACAATTGTAAATTATTTGTTAATTAACCGAACGGAATTTGCCAGAAACTCCTCCATCTGGTCTCGTGCTCGAGGCACCATTCAACAATCTCATCGAAGAAGTCCGGCATCATCCCTCCACCAGAGTACTTTATAAGATACTACTGTACTTACCAAAAGCAGTTTGATCTCTGGAGAAACTAGTAATTGGTACTCCTTTTCCAGTTGCATCGTTTCATGCCGGGCTTCGATTGGTTCTTCCTGGATCCTCTCCGCGGCCAGAATCTGATGTTTGAAACAGACAAACAGTAAATCAATGCATGTACATGTGAATGATAAAAGAGAAACAAGATTCTTAACGGATATTTACATGTCTTTCAGCATCAAAGGTGTGACAACTCCTGTGATAATTCTTCACGCCAAAGATGACAATGTTGTCCCGTACGAGCTGGGATACAAAGTATATACATTTATTATCATGTCTGATCTTAATTGAATTGCGATAGAAATAAACAAAACGATTTTTACCAGTTGTACATTGCTGCGAAAGAAGGACGCGAGTCATCTCTTCCTCCTGTCGAATTCATCTCTCTTGATGGAGACCACAATTACAGGCATATCTACATATACAAAGCTCCGAATCTTCCTCAGATTATAAGGTACATCAATACTTAATCAAATGAAGTCCAATTCACTTCAGTCTTACTTCATTTTGATGCATTCTAAACAGGGAGTTCATCAATAAGTGGAGCTAGGCTACGATCCAACCGCAAAGTCAAGGTCTACACGCTGTTACATATCAATATGTATGTTTGAATTGCGTTGAATAAAGATATTTACATACTTGTCTTGTTTCCAGTGGAATTTTTCCCATCGTTTATTATGTATAAGATTTACCGGGGTTTCGTGAAAATGTTTCGCAGTAACAAAATCTCATTTCTTGCAAAATGCAATAAGTAGAAAGGATGATGTAACATGAAAACAATCACATGTATTCCTCTTGTTCGTACTCCATGCCTTGATCATCATCGGCTGGAAAAGAATATGATTGATGACAATGTATTAAAAGATTAAATGTGAAATTGTACCTTCGCCGGCATGCTGTCGTAACAACTGCATGACACTGAAGTTGCCTTCGTCTTCCTCTTCTTCTTCCTCCTCCTCTTCTTCCTCTACATCTTCCACTGCTACAATTACAAAAAGCTTTCATGAGTTTACATAATTTTTTTTACAATAATAACAAATAAAATGCCCACAAATTGCGGCATTTCCTCGAGGGAATAAAATACCACGTTTACCTTCAATGGGTAGACTTTCAATTTCAACTGGTTTGTCTTTTTCAACCTTGAACACCCAAGTTAAACAGTCAGTTTTTTAACGTATAAAATGATTCAAAATATTTCTGATGACTTACAACAATTTCTTCAATGTTGGGTTTCTCATTTTGACTTTCAAAAAGTGTCTTCTCCGCATTGTCACAGCTGCATCGCATAACGATAAGAGATTTATTGCATCAAAAACTTTATACTAAATACGTATTATTTGATTTGGATAAGGAAAATGTACCTGGATTGCTGAGATATTTCTTCCTGTTTCGGATCTTCCAGTTCCTTAGTTTGCGAAGGGTCTTCGGCTTTTTCCTTCTGCGACAGGCCATCACCGAAGCTCAGGTGTCTCAGAACTTCGTAGTTAATCTTGTTGGAGATCTTCTTTTCTAGAAGCATTCTTTCAATGGCCTCTCCTGCTGTGCTCGCCTGTCCCATCTGCTTTTTCTTCGGAATCCTCTTCCGCTGCGTAACAATGACAACAAAGAAAGCTACGTATCGTATACTCCGATCACCGGTTTCCACTTCACATCTTCCATACTTTCTTCTCCTTGCCAACATTCTCTTCTTTCTCCCTCTCGGCTTTTTCTTCTTTCTCTGTTTTGCAAATAAAACGTACTCAATACAAAAAGTATCTCGCGATACCGTGTCTGTAAATATCCAAAAAGTTGAACCTTTCAACTCTTTGAGGTATTCTGCGTTGATACGGTGCCAAAGAATAGTCTTCCTCTGCACTTCGGTCTCGCTCATTATGTACTAATTTTATAAAAAATTAACTTATTAGAACTATTTTACTGGACATGAACATTTAATTATTTGCGGAATTTCCATTCATCTCGTTAACAATCGCAAATTCCGGCAAATTCCAATTCTCAAAATGTATTAAAATTTTTCCCATGATAATAACATATTTCTCCAGTCTCTAAGCATCATGTCCCTTTAAATCTTACCGAATCCAGTTCAGCATCATCGATTCCAGTCAAGTCCAACTCTCCATCTTCGCTGACCTCGCCTACAAATCGAGTTAAATCCCATATTGAAGTGTCTCATTTCTCCAGTTACCTTAATACAGATAAACAAACAATTACTTTGCTTATCGGTAACGGTCATGCACTCCTCGATGGTCTGCGTAAGGCCCAAGCTGGCAGCGGTGTTGCCGAGTCCCCGCAGAGGCCCGTTGGCCCAAGTTGTGGCCGCGGTCACGGTCGAACCAGAAATCTCCACTTCTATGGGTTTCTCGCCAATGTCTACAGCTCCCGAGGACAGAAAGTTGACAATGGAGGACATTGTTTCTTCTTCCAGAAACTCGGCTGCCGCCGCTTCTTCGGCGACAGTTTCTTCGGTGACAACCTCCGCCATTTCAGGTACAGGTGTAGGTACAGGTGTTGGTTCTTTATGAATGAGAAAATTATTGAAATACATGACAGAAGCGAATGCAAACAACCGTATATACATACCAGGTGTTTCTTGCGCAAGTTTCGCCATTGGCCCTTTAAGTTTCTTGCGTCGTTTTTCAAGAACCCTTTCGATCTCCTTCGTCAAACACGAGATCTCAAGTGCTGCTTCCTCTGCCTTGTCATCATCCAACTGCTGCTGTTCAAGCCTTGCTTTCTTCCTTGCAGCTTTGAATGATGGTGGATCTTGTTCTTCCTCCAGATCTATGGTCATGAACTCCTCCAGTGTCAGTTTGCTGGTCGGAGTTTCTCCGAATTCTGTCAGCCTTTTGCGTAAAGTCGCTTCGCACACTTTCACAACTTTAATAATGTCACGGGTTGTGCGGTTGAAGTTGTGTATTCTGGCAGCGACAAGCAGAGCTGAAAAATAAATCAATGAAATTGTCAACATGATTCTTTATAATATACCACGGGGACGAAATTGAGACCAATTCGTATACGTACCAGCACCACAAAGGCCAGAGGGCCTTCGGCCCATGTGCATCCAGTCCCTTTTCATTCTCTGCACCAATCTCATTGCGGTCATCGAGACTTCATGGGTCTTGTCTTCGAATTGGAGCCGGTTAGCGAAACGGGCTATGTACATACAGGGGTCTAAAAATGATATAAATAAAGGTAAAAGTAAATTAATCACCAATACCACACAGGTTTCACTGAATAATTACATGCATACTTTGAAAACCGTTTCACGTTTCAAAATTCCCGCGCCGCACTCAATCAAAAACAGGAACCCGGAAACGTTCGAATTTATAAGTGCGTTGACATGCCAGCAGGTCGCGCCACCGAGTCACGCGCCGCGGTGACGTCACGAGTCAAAATGGCATCGATCCGCGGTCGGTTTCCCGTCGCGGACAAAACGTAGCCTGTCAAAACATTCACCCCTCGAAACGAAAGCAAATCTGTAAAACGTTTTCACTTTGTCGATATGTCGGCTAAAATGATCAAGAGGTCGCAGGAGCAGGCCGCGGCCGTCGTGCAGAAAACATGGCCGTCGGGTGAGTCGCTTATTTATATCGGAAGCAAAACTCCATCCACTTCCGAAACACGGCCATCTTGATCTCATTTCCCTGTATTTGTCCCATCCCTTGAAACGGCGTTTTGTTGACGTCCGATAAATTTGGAAATCGTCCACTCGTTTTTTTACTTATCGATACGCCCCTTTGTCCAACCCACCTATCGCGCGCATGGGGCGGAGATTCGCGGCAAATTCAAATCGCTTCCGAAACGTTCCATTTTTCTTCCTCGCAAAAAATAATCAAGGGTTGGTACAAAATTTAGGACCGACCCCTCCACCGTTACCACCCCCTCCGGTCGGGGTGATACAACGAAGCGGGACCCCGCCTACGTCACCAGTGACGCAACCAAGGACCCCTCCTGCCACCGCAACGACCGCCCCATCGGTGGCACCGCCTACCGGTACAAACGTCACGCTAAACGCCAACTGGCAGGTGAGAAATTTTCAACCAATCGTGGCATAGTGTGACGTTTTTGCGCGGCAAATTCAAATTTATACCGTGCCATCTTCCAGGCCAGTAAAGTGAGTGTCCGAGAACGAAACGCTGCCATGCTCAACAACGAACTGATGACGGACGTGTGGTTCGTGGTTGGCCCTCGGGAGTCATCTCGCAAGATCCCCGCGCACAAGTACGTGCTGGCCACTGGTTCCTCCGTCTTTTACGCCATGTTTTACGGGGGCCTTGCCGAGGATAAGGGTGACATCGAGATACCCGACGTGGAGCCCGTGGCCTTCCTCGCACTGCTCAGGTTTTCTTTGGGACCCAATGTCTGCCTCCTTACTATACACAGGAGGCATTGGCATCCAAAGCGTTCACCACCTCACCGGTAACTCTCCTCCTACCCATTTCCTCCAGGTACCTTTACTGCGACGAGATCGACCTGGAAGCGGACACGGTGCTCGCAACGTTGTACGCTGCCAAGAAGTACATCGTACCGCACCTGGCCCGCTGCTGCGTCAGCTTCCTCGAGACCAGCCTCACGGCCAAGAACGCATGTCTTCTGTTGAGTCAGGGTAGACTGTTCGAGGAACCGGAACTGATGCGAAGATGTTGGGAGGTCATCGATGCCCAGGTGAGCTCCACGTGCCATTCTTCAACCACTTGGGTATAAGTCCGTCTTCACACGTTTTCCTCTTCTCTTCTTGTTCCAAGGCTGACATGGCACTGAAATCCGAGGGCTTCGTGGACATCGATTACGACACCTTGGAATCCGTGTTGGCACGGGAGACGTTGAACGCGAAGGAACCCGTGTTGTTCGAAGCCTGCATCGCGTGGGCCAGTGCGGAGTGTGGCCGCAGGGATCTCGAACCGACCCCGGCAAACCGGAGGCTCGTTTTGGGCCGGGCCCTCTACCTCGTCAGGGTTCCCGCCATGAGCCTGGAAGATTTCGCAAACGGAGCCGCTCAGTCTGGTATCCTGACCCTTCAAGAGACAACGGACATATTCTTGCACTTCACGGCGGCACGCAAACCTTCGTTGGCATTTCCATCAAGACCCCGCGTCGGTCTCGCACCTCAGGTTCGCACTCGGTAACTTGATCGTCCAATGTACCGTTGATTATATTACAGCACGGTCAAAATTGTCGCAGGTATGTCACCGGTTCCAGTCGTCCGCATACCGGAGTAACCAGTGGCGTTACAGAGGCAGATGCGACTCCATCCAGTTCTGCGTCGACAAACGAATCTTCGTCGTTGGATTCGGACTGTACGGGTCAAGCAACGGCTCTGCCGATTACGGTGTCCGTATAGAGTTGAAGAGACTGGGAAGAGTCCTGGCGGAGAACACCACGGATTTCTTCTCGGATGGCTCCAGTAATACCTTCAGCGTGTTCTTCGAGCACCCCGTGCAGGTGGAAGCGGACACCTTTTACACCGCGTCAGCGGTACTTGACGGAGCGGAATTGAGCTACTTCGGCCAGGAGGGATTGAGCGAAGTGGTGGTCGGTGTGGTCACCTTTCAGTTCCAGTGCTCGTCCGATAGCACCAACGGTACCGGTGTTCAAGGCGGACAGATACCGGAACTCATCTTCTACGGTCCTTCGCACTGATTTCTTCTCACGCATGTTTTGTAAATACGGTAGCATAGTTTTCACTCTGCCATTTGAAATGTTTTTTTTTTTTGCGCCGTGCCACGCCTCTTGCAAGTTTCTCGTTGGGTACGACAAAATGGATATTGTGGTCCGTGAAAGGAAATTGTGTGTACTGTTAGCATTGATATAGCTTCTGAGTGACAGATAAAAGGTGTACATATCTGCCAGATAATGTCTTACCAATTTCACGCGTATAAATAAATGTCTTAACCCACATTACTCTCTCGTACATTTTGGCCACCATTACCACATTCATTTGAGCTAACTGATGTAATGGTCCTGGTCAAAGAACACCTAATGGAAAAATAAATGCGGTTCTACTCACCGATCGAAGGGACATTTATACAAAGGGCGCAGGATAGCCGCAAGAAAGCTTTTCCCAAGTCGTAGACGTTAACCTGTGAATTGCAACATGTGGTTAAACGCATGGTAACTTGGAATAGTTTATTGGTTATCTGCTCAACAACTTACTTGTAGAACGTCACTGAAGTCCAGAAGCATGTCTGCAAGGATTCCGCTCGTTAAAGAAGATTACGGCTCTTGTACGCGAAGGTAATTTGATGGCGGGAAAGGATACGTGGTGTTGCCTCTAGCCTGCAAACCATGTAAAGGCATGCTGCAATGACGTGGGAACTTTTCCTTCCTCTCGTTAAACGACGACCAACAGCCATCTTGAAGAAGTTGACAGCGGTGTCAACGCAGTGCTGGTTTAACCTCAACTGCTGAGCAACATGAGCGATTTTCTTCCGACCTGCCAAAAACAATAAATACATGTCAATATGCACATGTGGATGGAATATAAGCTTACCAATGCAGTAATTGAAACCTGTATTATATCACATTTATTGCAACATGTTGTGCAACATGTGATAGATAATATCAAGATTGATGGAAACGCAAAGTTAATTTAAATTTAATAAAAGTAAAATATCTTTGCAAAAGACCATGTAACCTTGATGTAAGATGTAACCAAGGATTCAATGTAACATTTGGTACAGTTTTGTACCCTCAGGTCTTATTCTACTAATTCCTTTTAGAAATATACACCATCCAACAAATTAACATCCACAGAAACAAAATATAGTAAAAATGACATATCGCAACTTTCTTGCAGGGGACACACAACCTTCGCAATGTTGCGTGACGTCACTCGCAGCAAAAACATGGGTGACGTCACAAATATTGCACGGTATCGTATTGCGCAGCAAAAAAGTTGCTTGGCATTACCATTTTCCAGGGTTATTGCTCGCGATTCCTTTCCGAGACCGGAATGAAAACCTTCTCCGAAGTGCCGAGTAAAGTTACCTATATTAAGCATACAATTAAATTATAACTACATTTATTTATCTTTAATATTGCTGGGATTTATCGAAAATTGGATTGCGTACCATCCGACGACACAAATTGGCCGACAGCTGATCCACCACCATGTCCAGTCTCTTCAAATTGAACTTCAGAAACGATTAAATTGTCTTCTAGGACCGATCCACATCCAGTACAAACTGAATCTCCTCTTGCCTGGTCGAATTCAATGTCTCCGCACCCGCAATGCTTGCAAGTATTCATCGACATCGTGAAAATATCGACTTAAAATGTGCGAAAATGGCAGCTCAAGACATTTTTTGTCTAATTCCCCGCAAACTATCCACGTGGATGTTCAAGACATCAGCACCTACTCCTGCCAAAGCAGCCACTGAAATGCTCACGACTTTTTGACCTTATGGATAATACCGGTTTTAATACCGGTACGGGCACTGTACCGGCTGCCAAATGGGAGCAGGACCATTCGCCAACTGCCTATTGACCACCACAATGATTAAACTCCATAGTAAATCAAAATTTAACTTTATGCGTACTATATGTGCTATAATCTGGCATAGGCTATATAGTTAATATTTAGCACTTTTGTTGACAATTCAACCATTTTTTTTAACAAAATTTCAATTCGGAGTTCAAATTAATTTTAAATACATGGACAACTTTGTGGCAGCCATTACACCAGTCAAAGTTAGATTTTACCAGATTTTACTAACTTAATTGAATAATGTCAATTACGATTTAAAATATCGACAAAAACTCTTGTTAGATTAGTGATCGAACTATCACAATAGCAAATACTATGTTTTTTTGAAATGCAGTTATGGATTCGATTATATAATCTGTAAGCTGGCAATAAGCTAGAACTGGTGCAATGGCCGCCAAAGAACATCCTTCAGATTTTGAACCGTCTTATTTCGGATCACACTGTATTTTAAACATTTCTATCATTAGAATATACTGTTTAATGAATTGAAACAAGTAAATAGAGTATAATTTTAGATTGCAGCCATATATATTTTTACGTCTAAACATGTTGACGGTCACTTGAAACCAGATGCATATGAATCTAACCCAAACACTAAAAATATCTCTTTAATTAAAATACAGCTGCAACAGAGTTATATACAAATAATTGCTATATGAATTTAATGTAATGCCATGAAGGTCAATTACTTTTAAGGTAAAAACAATGGTCCGAGGTGCAACAAAGAACTAAGATTCATAGCATCATAAGGAGTATACAAACTGGCATGTGCACATATCTTTTTTTGGCCATGGCGTTTATTTTTACCTCCCTCAACATCTCTGACCTGGATATTTCGGAAAAGGAAGAGTGTTGCTGCTCATTCGCAATTTGCAGTTTCAGTTGGCTCAGGTCCCGGCAAAAAGGAGCATCATCAAGTGTGTATAGGGAGTGGCCGCGCAGCGCCAAACTAGAACCAAACTCAAACATTGCGATTACAATCATTTCATAGTTTACATCGAAAAGTAAGTCAATTAACTATTCTCTAACTAGTACTTTACCATTCTAATTGGTAACTTCAATGAGACATGATGTAGATAGTTATATGTCGAATCCCTTGATCCATAAAATTAAAAGGCCTATATGTAAAAAATATAGTAAATATATCAATAAATATTGCAATATAATACATTGTAGGTTTTCACTTGGACCATCTACCATGTCAATGAAGAGAGGATCTTGTAAAAACCAAGGAGGTAAAAACCCGGTTTTAGGAACCCAATTCAAGTTCCCGAACCACGTCTTGCAACTCGCCATTGCTCAGGAGGCCTTCGCCTGGCACATGCTGAAAGTAAACAAAAATACCTTTTAATAGTAAGTAACTCGTAAACTTTATAAGGAATACATTCCAGGCTTGCCTCAAGACATCCGGAAACGCGGACACCATCTGCTTCTCTCCACTTGCCGTGCACAAGTCGCTGTCCATGGTCTACAACGGAGCGCGTTACGAGTCCGCGCTGCAACTTAAACAACTCTTGAGGATCTTCCTTCTCGAAAGTGATGCTGCCTTAAACCTTGCCTACGCTGACATCTCCGCCATCTACTCCGAGCAGTCCCCCAAAGAGGATGGTGTCCAGTTACTGTTGGCATCCAAGATCTTCGCACCGATCACGTACTGCACCTTGGACCATTTTGGGGCATCTTTAAAACGCCATTATGGTACAGAAATATCTAAAGTAAGTTGTGACATGCACAACACCAGTTCACTGTATTTATGTAAGAAAATAGTAAATTCACTGATGTAATATCTACAAGGTACCTTTTGCAACTGACCGGCAACTGGCTGCTAAAGAGATGGACCAATGGTTGGAGGAAGAAAGCGGTCAAACTGTACGCAGCCTGTTGCGGCCAAAGGCCCTGGGCACTAGAGTGTCAGTCGTTGCTGCTTCTGCAATGATCTTCAGTGCCAAGCTGACCAAGATCTTCGTTAGGGACACCAGGCAGATGGTGTTCGCCGGAGGAGCAACGGTGCCGGTCGTTCACGCGATGTCCGCTTATAACTACGCGGCCCTTGAAGACCTACAGGTACATGCCCTTATAATTTCTGTGATATCCTAGTACACCACCATCGTACACTGACCTTGTATATTACTCCCAAACACTTGTGCAGTGCCGGGTTCTTGAATTACCCCTCCAGAGCACCCGTCTCGAGATGTTCCTCCTGCTCGCTGACCACCCCGAAAACCTGGAAGAACTCTCTGACCGCATCTGCCTGCTGGACAAGCCCCTGGAAACCATCAGAGCAAGAATGCATAAAACAAGGGCCAAGGTAGTCCTCCCCCGCATCAAGGTAGATACATCCATGTCCCTTCGAGGAGCAGTGCAAGCTCTTGGAATCAGACACCCATTGGAACCGACCACTGCAGACTTGTCTGGCATGACAGGAAACTCCACCTTGCATTTGTCTCACGTGGAACACCGTGTCAGCGTAGATGTGGATGTCACCGGTAATACCAAGACGTGCGGCAACCCACCGGCTGCATCAGGTCTTCCGGTTGTGTTTCCGGTTGCGGAGATCTTGCCTTCCAAACGGTTGTCGGTTGTGGTAAATGGTCCTTTCGTGTTCGTGGTCAGTGATAAACTGACCCACATGATAGTGGCCATCGGAGTCGTTCGGCGAGCGGAGTCCGCGAATGTGGAAAACAACCAATAGCTGAAGTTCTTGTGTTTGCCTTTTCTTGTTCGATGTTTTTATGTGAAATGATCCGTTCGCTTTACACTTTGCTAATTCATTGTTATATCTGGCTTGTAACTTGCAATTGTCTTATTCTTTGTTGGTCCGGTGAAAGGCCACGAGTCCATCACATTTCTTCAGCATTTGCTATATGTAATACAAATTTTGGACATCATTAATGGACGCTCCCATGTGCCTTTGTAAAGTTTCAAATTTCATGTAAATGTTTGTTGCATGTCTTAATAAAATGTCATGTTTTGTGCCTTGACACTTTTCATTTTTAGATGCCTATCTGAAGTTTATAAATGTGCATATGAAATTTCAGTTTGAACGTATAATCATATAACATATTCAAAAATATACAAACCAACATTTGCTGTAACAACACGGAAACATGGATATGATTATGATTAATTACATTTTGAGGATGGATGTCCAAATAAATGTTGTTTTAAACATATCAGTGATCGACTTTAACCTTGTAGATAAGAAATCCTCTTCATCATATTACAAGTTCCTAGAAATAGTAATGGTAATAAAATAATAGTGAAAAAGTATCACACAAATGAATCTCATAAAATTTTTACATTTTACTTTTTGGAGTAAGAATTAATGTAATGCGAAAGGAGTATTATATTAACTAATGCTGGATTAATTAACGAATCACAGATATTATTTCATAATAATTTATACAGAATAAATAAGTTAAACCACATCCAGCAATTAAAAATTACAGGACTTCAAAATTGAATATCAAAATAAAATGTAACAAACAAATAAACAATTTTTAAGTTTTGCTCACAAGAAAATTTTGAACACTATACTGTACCATTTTAAAACTTAATGTTCCTTCTACAATATAATGTACATACTATATCCCAGTATTTTCAGTTCCCACGAGTACATTGGCTGGGAAAAAACTTTCATACATTATATCAAGATTATATACAGTACAATGCCTCAATCCTTTTATAAACACCCCAACTTCCAAAGTCAAAAACATGGCTATAATATTATTAAGCTCCCTATTGATAAGGTTCTTTCAATTCGGTAATTGAGCCAAACTGCTCGCAGTTGTGACGTATAAATTGACCTCTTCAAACTTTGACCATCACATGCAAGTCACCTCATATGTATCGTGTTATATGTTTGCTTCAGTCACTTGCTGAACTTGCTGCTGGATATACAGGGCAAAACTCTTATCATCCAAGTCCCCAAAATGTTCAAATCCATCACACTAGGAATTGTGATCCTCTTTGTCACTACTTCAAACACCAGAGCTAACAACTATGGCACAACCAATTTTACTCCTCAAAACTGCCCAGGTAATTAATACTCTAGGTAATAAGAATTAAACTCAAAAAAAAATAAAAAATACAACTGAAATATTACCATATTCTCAACGATTTCTTCAAGGAGTTACAATGAATGCCCAGATAGTCAGCATCACCGTGGACCCTTGCCAGCCTTACGACGAAGGTGGCTGCATACTGGAAAGAGGAGGGAGTACTACAGTAGAGATCAAGTTCATCCCTGGTAAGATTTCCTACAAATATAACACTCCATTAGAAAACAAGTTATTTATATTAATATTAATACAGATAAAAACATAACTCACCTTGGGCACAAGGTTCACGGCAAAAAGGGTTCCTCCAGTGCGAAACTACCCTTTAACAAGATCCCTCGTGATGCTTGCACACTTATTAGGGAAGGATGTCCTCTAATAGCTGGCCAGCAATATACCTACTTCAATTCCATTCCAATACAAACGTATTATCCACAGGTAATTAAATCTAAATTGAGTATTTGGTTTAACTGTTATAATCTATTAGAACACATGTTATGTATAACCATTTTCCTGTCTACATGTTCACAGTGGGAGGTGCTTATCGAGTACGACATTTTTGCCACCAACCCTCGCAAAAGGCAACTCTTCAAGTTGGCATGTTTTAGATTGCTCACCACAATAGAGTAACTAAAAACAAAGACATGGCATATGTAATAATATCATACACGTTTCCAATATTCAGTATACTATATTATATTGTGTAATAACAAGAGTGGATTATGATCGTTGCATGGCAAGCAGCTTCCATGTTTGAAAATACTCATGTCATTAAATATGGTGAACCGGATGCAAGTTATAGTCCAAAATCTACACACACGACCCTGCAGCTTGGACTTCAAACTGACATGTTGTACTGGAAAGTAGAACACTGACAAGTGAACTTCTGTAAAGAGGAAATTGCATTATCCAGTGAATTAAATCAATTAAATGCATTAAATTAAGTACAGGAAATTATACATACATAAATTTAGCTGTAAATAAAAATGCAGCATCCAAAAACTTATTTGCAGATAAAACCACCAACTGAGTAGATATAATTTTCGAAGGCTGAACATAAATAACAAATAAAGTTGTAACGTTATAGGGTGGTTCATCTCGTGTTTCACATTTGATGGATTAACTTAATTAATAGCCAATAGAATCTCAGAATGCCATATATATCCTATTACATACAGTATCTTCTGCATTCTTCCACATCTTTGGAGTAAGTCATTTTTTGTTAAATTCTATATAATAATTATAACTTTTAGACAAGAAACTTTTTTGTTATACATGTCCAGTAAAATTTAGAAAAACTTAAAACTTCAAAAGATTGCTTTCTTAGTGAATTTTGCGCACACTGTTTTGCATCTAAATCAATGCAATCACTTTAAAACAGTACCAATTTTTAATGAAAATGAATTATATGAATCTATAATGTATGCATATCATTTATTGAAGCACACAAAGCCCGAAAAGTGGCGCTTCAATTTGAAATCGTATTTTGTGCGAAAGATGATCCAAAATTTTTTATCAAGCTTACCAAGAAGCCCGATTATGAAAATGAACATGTAAACAGTTCACCAAAATATGTATACTGTATATATAAATAAATACATGCTTACAAAATAGGCGAGGCGCACAAAATAACAAAGCTTCAGTATATAATAAAGACCTCTTAAAAGTTGAACAGAACTGTGTAAAAAACTTGCACGTATTCCATCATCTCAGTGTTTGTATGAAACAATGTAGATTTGGTTGGAGAATAAATAAAACGGCTTCCAACCGACTTGCCCCTTGTATTTTTCATTTTACGAGTCCATTCCAATGCCTCAGTGCCTTCACCAACACCGACGTTTATAAACCACACCTGAAAAACTTGCGAGATTCCTCCTCTTATTATCACACAATGTAGATGTTGAAATGTTCCTGCCTGAATGACATCTGAGCCTCCTGCAGGATCCTCATCCGGGGCCCAAGAGGAATGCCGATCTTCTGCAGTTGTTCTTCGGTCAGGTACGGCAACTCTATCATTCCAATCCTCTCGGTCTCGAAACTAACCGCATACTTCTGCAAATGTTCAAGTTACCGCATTAGAACTTTGGTTAAATATTAGGCTCACAACTGGACATCGCAGTACTAGACCTCGTATCCCAGTTTCTTCAGGAAGAGCCGTAGAAGCGGAGGTTCGTCACCAAAGAACTGCGTCAGCTTCTTGACTCTGGCAGGGTTAGTAAGAGAGGGGACACTGGAACGAAAGTTCTCCCATTCGGTTGCCGCGTTCTGGCGGTTGTTGGGATTGCGGCCACCGGCACCTCTGGTCATCGGCCCTCCTCCTCCTCCTTGTGGTCCTTTCATTTGTCCCGCTGCTGCCTGGTTGAGCCTCGCCAGTGCCACTTGCTGCTCGTGAAGTTGAGCAACTTCCCGGCGAAGACTTTCCAGTTCCTGGTACGTAATTCACGTAAAATCGGTAAAAATCTCCAAGTCCCCACCCAAAGTACACGAACGTCGCTAGTCCCAATGGATGCTAATACAATAAATCTCGCTTACAATCATCTCGGATATATTGGCAAACACCGGCTATTGTCAACAAACTCCAACGTCCCGCCATCAGAATAGGATTTTCAATACAAATTGCCTCGCTTCCAGTAAACTTCAATACAGGAAACCTCTGTTACTATAAGCAACTGATTTCCCATCTAAAACTGGTTTTTGGACCCCTGATATTGTCAACTGAAGGGTCATTTGGCAAATACAATAGAGTAGACCTTGACTTGAATGAGTTGAGATTCAAAATAGTAAGTTACTGATTTCTTAACAAAATAAACAATGCCATCATATGTAACGGGTAAATTTGTATACAATTATTATTATTACATCTTATATAAGAAACTTTATCATAAAAGTTATAGAAGTTTCTTATAAGAGTTACCTGAAACATTATGTGTTGCGTGCGCATCTCGGAAGACAGGTGAGCCACACTTCGAGCCAAAGTGACCACGTGAGATTCCAATCGTTGGAAGCGGCGACCAACACCCCTAAAAGCATCCATTCATCAGATGACCAATCCCCTTATTTAGCCACCCCATCGTGTTATTACCTCGCTTCCCTGCTCAATTTCTTCGATGAATCTGCAGAAACCCTGGAACGGTCCTTGCTCCTCGCGTTCCCCCTTCCGGTCAGCGACGTCAAACTCCCGAAGACCTTCTTCCTGGAAGGTTTGGCAGACTCGCGACCGCTTCTTTGCTGCATCTGTTGGGTCAGTGGATTCTTCACACCCAACAGATTCAAAACCTACTTGGCAATTAAGATAATAAAAGTAAGAGACAGCCGCTTCATTCCGCACGGTATATGGTTCTGATTTTCACCTCTGAATACATATTCTCCAGGGCTTCCAGCTGTTGCCTAATGTCATGGATGGCCACGTCCTCTTCGCCGTCGTAGTCATCATCATCATCTTCATCCTCATCGTCGCAGTCCTTCCGATGTCCTTTCCGCTCATCCGAGCTTAGTTCGGCATCGTCCAGAAGCGAGTCGGTGTCCAACCCGGTTGTGGTTGATGTAAACTCTGCATCGTGCAGTTCGTGGATATTGGACAAACTTCTTCCAATAGCTGCTGAAAACAAGATTACTTGTTTTTAATAACAGTATACAATATCTTACATTAACATAACAATTTACAAATAAGTACATGTTTGATGGTAAGATGTTGATCTGCTGGCCCTCCCGTAGTGACCATTGGTCCTTGAGCCAGCCACGGCCACTGTAGACGAAGACGACGAGTGTCTCCTGTTGCTCGATGACGATGTTGCCAACTTAATCTCGTGCGATCCTCCACTCCTTCTGGAAGAGCTTTTCTTGCTGGCAGTGAGATTTCTGGAAGATGAGGACGTATTTCCTCGGCGAGGAGTTGCCTCCAAAATATCTGGAGTGGTTTTATGCAACGCCCCTGAGCTATACGTATAGACAAACAGGACATTTTGTATTACCAAGAACAGTGAGACAATTATCATCATCATCACAAAACTGATACCTGAGAGACAGTTTGTACTTTGGGAGTAACCTGGTCACTGGCTTCGGAGAACTTGGCGGCGAGTTTCCTGGTGAAAGTGGAGGCAGAGGAGGAGTAACGGACATGCTTTCACTGACAGTTGTTGAGCCCATTGTATGAGCATCTCCACTTCCACGTCTCTCGTGTTGGTGGTGCCTTTTTGCTGACCTGTTACTGGAAGTATTCTAAGACCGGACAAGGAAATACGTTAGTTCCATATTTGCCAATGTCTTGAAAGAATAGTCTCTAAATAGTTGGCAAACGTCTTATTAATCACCTCGTTTCCTTTAGCGCTGAAGTAAGACGATGACCCTCCATTTGCTTCGGACTCTCCGCTCGTGTCCAGTTTCGCGGGGCGAGGGCTTTCCGCAGGAGGTTGCCGCCGAGGAGACTGACGAGCTCCATCCGCAACCCCACCACCTTCTTCGTCCGCATCTTCCCCACTCATCATGTCCTTCAGCATGTAGTACCTCTGAGGACCGCACGACGGCGGTCGCGGTGGCTGATGCACCGCGTACTCGGGTAAAGATTTCGCCGATCCGTACAGAGAAGGCGTTGAGGTGGAACCCTTGAAGACTTGCGAAGATGAAATTGCGGAGTTGCCACGATGGTAGAGACGGCTGCAAGCATCCCTCAGACGGTGAGTTGTGTGTCCGTCCTCCGACGCTGACCAGTTGCCGCACGAAGGATCTGCGGCAGGTGACCGGTGCTCATCTTCGGCCGTGGGAATAACACGCAGCGCTCTGTATATTTCTCCCGAAGGAGGCATGGAAGGTGGTGGCCGTTCTAGAATAAGGTGACCTCGAGGTCCTTGCACCCTTTGATGAGGCTGCGAAGGCTATAAACAAGTCACCGTCATTAAAATCAATTTTCCCCCAACACTTTTCCACACTTCTGGCGTTCGCTGCTCACGTACCACGTATACTTCCAGCTTCTCCAGGCCAGGGTTATCGATTCCCTCAGGAACACTGGAGTGCTTTCGAGGCCTGATGAGCAGTGTTTCTCCTTCCCCTTCATCATCTTTATGATTCGCTTGGAACGTTACAGTTGCCGATGATGACAACTGGACCTTGTGACTTGCAACGTCACCATCACGCTGCTCTTGATTGTGCTCGATCGGGCTATGAGACAGCAAGGTCCTCAGCCTTTGATGAAGTGGCCGGGGCTGAAATAAAATATTCAACCATGTAAGAACTCATCCGACAAATATATCCGAGAACATTGTGACCCTACCTGGTGTCGCTTATCGGCCCATGCGTTAGCTCTGGGGCTCACAGAAGCAGCGGTGGGGTTTCGTTGGCGAGATGGTCCACCTCGAGATGTCACTTCAGCTAGTAGAGGGATTTTCTTCTCGACTACACCTGACCCATGAGCACCAATCTCCCTCTCACGTGAAACCTGAGTAACAATTAATTAACAAGTCATTCGTTAAAACCACTCACTCTTGTTATTAAAATTAACTATATCCACCTATCTGGAAAAACAGTACTGTGTTTACTGGTATCCGAAACTAAAATATCATGACTTGTGTGATAAAACACCATTTGTAAGCACATTATTTCAATTTTAATTTTTATATGGTGTATGTTTGCAATCAAGCAAGGTTTCATCAGGGTACCTTACAATTTAATTATGTCGGTGATTTTGTCTGCAATTGGATCTTTTTTTTTTAAATTAGTTGTATATAGAGTGAAATTCGCAATATTATTTACAATAAAATGAAAAAAAAAAAAGATTAAAAAATAGTTATTCAAATCTAATGGACTAAATTTGAATAAAACCTTCCTCCCCCACCCCCTCCCTTCCCATAACCCACCCCCCTTACCCCCCTCCCATACGGGAA
>JAQFZQ010000529.1:0-31307 GCA_034696005.1 Glomeris marginata | reverse complement strand
AATGTAATCAAATCAGAATATCCTGCACATATTTCAGAATATTTCGCAAAAAATATAAAGCTCGCCCAAAAACGAACGTGCAACCAAATTATAGCACGGAATCATGTCTGCCTTGTGCAATTTATATCTTAACTCTAACAACATCATGCATTCTATGGTCCCAATAAAAGTCCAATTTCCCACCATGCATATACAAGATTCACTGTAATTAAATGCACATATTACATGTATAGAATTACAGCAAAGTACTTGTAATGTAATCAGGTTGTGCATGGATAACAGAATATAATCTCCGTTTGAATACTTGTCCCAAGTTATATGACAGTTTTCAAAGTGTCGGAACTGCTGTTAGATTGTAGAGAGGGTGGTTTGGAGCTAGAACCGATCCATCGGCAAGTTAGCATAGCGGGTAGTGTGTCCGACTGTAACCAATCTCTTTGTCACATAGCACTTCGTCACACACAAGCTGTCACTTTCAAATCGACACATGCATCAGTTTTTAAGGGATTAATCTTTCACTTTATGTATTTTGTGTCCTGGAGAAATTTATAAATACCCTTGAAAATACTGGAAATATACTGGAATTTTGTAATGAAGTTTAGAATAGACACCCTATTAGCATTTTTAATAATAAATTTTGTATCCCAAATATAAAAAGACTAAAACAATTGATATGAAATATTGAGTGTTGAAATAATAATAGTGAGAGGGAAAATATTAAATTTTCCTCCTTCAGTTAATATGATTTATGCTATTGTCCTTGGAGCAGGCAATTTGTTGGGTGTGTGATAGTTTCTGAAATGACGATTGCAATATTTGAAAATTATCTATGTGGGTTGCTAACTTTATCCTCCTTGCATTAATAATATTCCCACGTTGTTGTTGAATAGATTATCCATTTAAAGAAGACTCCAGATGAAGCTTATAGGCCTTTGCTTGGAGCTAACAGTCAGCCATTTTGCCCTTTCAGGTATACAATTTTAAGCTTGTAATGTAAATTTAAGAAATTGTTTCTGTGCTCATTTTTAATTAACAAAGCTGTTCACGTAATGTATATTAAACTAGACAAGTTTACAATCTTGTTTTAAATACTGAAAAAATTAATTGCTGGATCAGTTATAATAACATTAAACAAGTTGCAATTTTTCATTTAATTTGTGTCTTGTGCAATAATGCGGTCATATTTAATTAGAGTTTTGATCTAAATACTCGGATAATAATGTATGATGTATATTTTGTGTATGTTCTGGATTTGATTTTGTAATTTGTTGCTCATCGATTCTAATCTAATCATAATAGTGTTTGTTCATTTGATTGCATTTAGTTTGTGGGTGAAAGTGAAATGTTTGTATTGTTTCTGTTAGAGATGCGTCCATTGGTTTTTGTACATATAACCTCACAATTTTCGATTGTTTGCAAGCTGTCGAGAAGGTAAGAATTTCCATGCATGTACTTATTTTATTCATTAAATTACTTGGCACTTGATGCATCTTATAACCTGAATTTTTCATTTTTACAGGCTATTGCAAACGGTTTTTACAACTTTGATACATTCGACCTTGAAGAATATGAATATTATGAGGTAAATAATACATGCATCGATACATTGCCTGGAAATTAGGCACGTATATTACATTGTTGGAATTGCAATTTACATTTAGAGAGCTGAAAACGGTGACCTGAACTGGATAGTGCCGAATAAGTTGTTGGCATTCTGTGGCCCACATTCGGAGACCACATTAAAAAATTGTAATATTTTATGTGCTTTCTCGGGAATTTCTCACAATAATGTATTTTTCCCCGATATCACAGAAAATATTTTTGGGTCATTTCAGATTACGCGTTGCACTCGCCAGAAACTTATTTTGCTTACTTTAAGAAGCACAAAGTAAGCACCATTGTGAGACTGAATAAAAAGGTTTACGACGCCAATCGGTTTTGCGAAGCTGGGTTTGACCACAAAGATCTGTTTTTCATTGATGGCACCACTCCGAGCGATGCCATCATGAGGCAGTTTTTGGAGATTGTTGAACGTGCAAAAGGAGCTGTTGCGGTTCATTGCAAAGGTATCTTGGCATTTGAAATTGTGAAGTTGGCAAGGTGACAGAAGGCAAAATATGCTGAAGTCAATGTTCGGAAATGGTTTCAATGCATGCATTGTATTTGAAAGTGGGAACAGTAACTGGAATGCATTATTTATAAGCATGTAAAATGTGCCGGTGCTTAAATTTATGATAGGGATATAAGTTACAGGATTCGATTGTGTGAATGCAATCATGTGATTTGTCATTGGAGGTCAAGTATAATATGTTAAGTATACAATATGCACTTTGTTTCATTTCAGCTGGATTGGGGAGAACAGGTACTCTGATAGCATGTTACCTGATGAAACATTGTCGGTTCTCAGCATCAGAATCAATAGCATGGATACGTATCTGTAGACCGGGTTCCATAATTGGTCCACAGCAGCACTGGCTTGAACAGTAAGATCTTACATTACAAAATTGTATGTTCCACTCAAAGTTTAGCTCACGCGTTGTCTTATGTATTCCAGAAAGCAATATTCCTTGTGGATTCAAGGCGACATTTATCGCATGGAACAGTGGAAACAACAACTTGATGTCCCGCAAGAAACAGAGCTACATAAATGGAGGCATGAAACTGAAAAAGCGATCTGACGACAAGAGTCTGTTGGCGGAATGCGCATCCGTACCGGTTGTAGGCAGCAAAACGTCCACCGTCTCTTGTATAATGAACCAAGTGGACAGCATGACACTAAAGGATGATAAGGGAATGGCAGAGGTAAATTATAACTATTTTAAGTTCATTTAATCTTTGAGTATATACTGATTGAAAAACTATTGTTTGCAATTACGCAGCCAATCAACGATGTGAATGCCAATGATGAGCCAGAAATCACTCAAGGCGATCGATTGAATGCAATAAAGGCCCAAAGAAAATACCCACGTCTAGCAGCACCCACCACCCAGTTAGTGAAATCATTTGAACATAATAATTTCTGGAATACAAGGTCTGCATTTATCACACGTTGCATTGTTTCTGCTTACGTCAAGGTTGTCATCGGGTGGCAAGGTGCATGCGAAAACCAAGACACAGCCAGTGCTTTCCCCGTTAAGGACTTCCAAAGTGACAGCTACATTTCAGCAGACGACCATTCCTCGGCGTACAACCAGAAGCACGAGCAGCTCCGTGTTAACGACAACTTTCAGCTCGAGTACCGTATCGGAGACATCGAACGGGATAGGCAACTCAGCGAAGGACAATGGCAAAATCTCCAAAAGGTAATTAATTTTTTCTAAATTGTGTAGATTGGTTTAGATGTGTGTATGTAGGTATCTATCCCAGGAAACATTAAGTTGGTTATTATGATTCAGAAACACATTTCCAATTGCTTTTGAGGCACAGTTCAGCTGCTCTTTATGTTCTTGCGATTGAAATAGGCAAGAAAAGTTTGCTTTCAAGTGCACGCAATTAGGTCTAATTTTGCTTCTAATTTCAAGCCTTGCTTAGCAAATTCATGTCGTGATGGTACGTGGCTTTACATTAACCACTTTATCCGCATGGAATATTGAAAATTCCATTCCAACTCCTCACAATTAGTTCAAGTTGGTCCTTGTGAGCTGGAATTTCTCGCTATATGCACAACTATAAAGAATGCAAACAATGGGCATGTGCTGACAGAATGGTGAATTGCAGGATTTTGCTGATGGTTTTAATTGTGCATGGTTTTCGTTTTGGTGCTTGGTTTCTTGTAAGCTTTTAAAATGGATTAATCCATATGCAGGTTTTAAAATGAACCTATAAAAAGTTCATGCTACTAATGTGTATTCCACCTTGAAACTTTTCTCTTTTCTCATGTGCTCAACTTGTGTCGTGTCAACGTGCTGGTGTACGCTTGCTATGCTAATCGGGCACTCGCAAACAGCGATCAAAATGCAGTGAGTGAGTGGGTAAGCGTGAAGACATTGCCATCTCCTCTGACTGCTGCGATCATCTCTCCTACTAACACCCACACGGTGACATCCTCTACATGCACATCACCTCCTCAGCGGTACTTCCTCCGTCGACACGGTCACCCATCCCGGGGCTCGGCGCACGATTCGTCTGTGCTGTCGTTGACACAAGTGTCTTTACCTACTCACTTGCACTCTTTCCACGAAAGCCCTCTTAAATCGAACCGATACTGCTTAAGGTCTACCACGAAGTAAGTTATTCATTAGTGTCAAACCAAGAATTTGGAAATGTCTAAAGCATGCGCTTATCGTATGATCTGGGACACCTGAAATAAATCAGGGATTGTACATATATTTATTATCTGATTTCGATGTGACCATATAATTGAAAAAATTGTAATAATTTTGTAGCTCTGTGCCAGCAACGGGCGTGAGGACAAGGGCATCATTGATAAGATGACTACGGAAGAATCACATCCCAATCATGTCAAGCACCAGCACGAAGCCTTTCATCCCAACATACATCAATGAAAAGATCATTTTGTCCAAAAGAGCAACGGTTAAAAATGCTTCAAAGGGGACAGAAACCTGAGGACAGGTCCACATTCTGGAGCCTTGGCGCATTTGCCCCAAAGTTTTTGTGAAAAAATATATTCTGTGGTTCAACTCTCAAAGCCAATTTGTGTCTGGTGAAACGCTGAGCCATTTTGTTCCACGTGACCAATCCACCTTTGGATTTGTGCAGAATATTGCCTGGCAGAACGCAGTAAGGCTTTTAATGTCGATCGCAATTTCTATAGAAGTGCCTATAATCAAATGCAATTTATAGCATTGTGCATTTTTTTACATCCTGCTATGTACAGATTCAGTTTAAACTGAATGCATGTTTTGTATATGTACATTTTAGTTGCGTATACAGTCAACTCTTGATTATTATCAGTGGCTGTATTATAAAAGTCAGCAAAGATAATTAGAAATACGGTATAGCAGGTATATTGCCAATTATCTCTTAACTATGTCCACTGCGTCATGGTTGCAAATTTAAGGTAGTCTTCATGCAAAAGTGTCTGTTTTTGTATTCAAACAAAAACTATGGCATCACTTGTGTACATCACAGAATAGGGTAAATGCCCACTTGCAATAGAATGTTGCAAGATGTTATTGGTTTATTTACTCCCTTGTCGTTGACTTCACCAAGTTCCTGTTTTATATTTGATTTATCAATGCTATACTGTTTTCTTCCATGTATCCTTTGAATGCAAGTTTAGATATTTTATATCTATCCATGCGGAATTCACATACTGCATTGGTATTTACACGAGTTGTCACAAACTTCTATGAATATATTTTGCACCAGTTTATTTCATGTACCAAAATGTTTTTTTTTATACGTTTTGGGTCTTGCTGCTATATAATATGTAACTTATCATATTTTGGCAATATTCCATTATTGATAACACATTTTGTTGCTTTTATTATCTCTTTTATATTCAGTTTATGTAATTATGCATGGAAATCTTATCAGCAGGATAATCGAGAGTTGACTGTATTCAAACATTTATCGATTTTGCCGTTTTGTATAACATTCTCTAAATTTAAACTGGTTAATTGGCTTTATTTACAGATGTGAATGTAACATTTATAATCGTAATCGGTAGTAGTGCGTTACTTATTTTAAAATCCTCGTTTTATTGAATTGCGCCGATCGAGGGACCAAGGTTTCCAAGTTTTAGATAGTTTCCATTGGCAACAACTTTTAATTGTTATTATATATTCATCTTTTCCCTAAATAATTATGTAAGCCTGGTTTTTAAAATTAAAATTAGCGTTTTAGCTGCAAGTATGAATTGAATGATGTGCTTTAATTTCCTTCATATCATGTGATGGCATGGAATATGCATTACAATATATTTGAAATTATTTATCTTGATTTTTATCATTGCTGGAGTTTGGCTTGGAAAATGTAGCTGTGAGTTGATAAAAGCCTTTACTTCAGTAGAACAGTGGGACTTGCCGATGACATTATTTTGTGCGATATACTAGCAGTTGTGATTAACTCTTAAGGTAATTTATTATTTAGCTCTGAAATATACACTTGCCATGTAGCTATAGAGTTTTAACCTTGGTTTTAGCATTTAATTGTGTAATTGTAATATATGGGTATTTACTCAAACTTGCTTGAAAATGTTACTTCATTTTCTCTGGATTACAATGGTGTAAAACAGTATCTGTTGAAAGATATCTGTATTTACTGTGAATTATTGGAAATGTAGTTTTGTTTATTTTAAATGTAACCAGTAATAATTATTTTGAACTCGAAAACGTCTTTAACAAATTAAACTTTGCTTATGCTTTTATCAACGTATCACATTGTAGTTCCAAGAACTCCTTATTTTGATAAGGTGTTTGTCACCATTGTTGTCACTTTGCCAAGACATAATCTTATTATCAGACCTGTGATAGTACCAAAGTAATCCATGGATATGTAAAGCAACGTGACAAATATTTCCTGCATAGGTACAATAATAATCCAAGGTGAATACCGACTGAAATGTCTCATTGCAAGTTAATTTTACTTTGGCATGGCAATAGTGTAGAATTTAATGTGCTGATTTAGACACATACGGTTGCACTGATTGCATATTCATAATTGAATTTGGTTCCAGATGCCGAATATCAAGCTTCAAAGTTGTGATGGTGAAATAGTTGATGTTGATATTGAAGTGGCTAAAATGTCATCAACTCTACGCAATATGATTGAGGGTGAGTTTTTAAATACTATTTCCCAGCTCTATAGACATTTTTGAAATAAATACTGTCCCATTGATTCCTAATCCGATGTTCTTTTCATTCTAAAACTTAAGATCTTGGTCTGGATGATGAAGACGACGAAGAAGTGTTACCACTTCGTAATCTCAGCAAAGACACTTTGGTTAGACTCGTCGAATGGGCCACAAGACATAAAGTAAACGCTGCGTTGCAAGTTTTAATTTGTATAAAAGTTATAATGAATGTCTCATTTATAAATTGAACAGGAAGATCCATATCAACCTGATGAAGATGAAACAGTGGAGGTAAAAGCTGAAGACATTGATCAATGGGATCGGGATTTCTTCGCTGTTGACCAAGCTACTCTGCTCAATTTAATCAATGTAAATATTTTCAAAAACTTTTAACAAAAAGATTTGGATATAATGACACTTTTTATTTTACAGGCAGCTTATTACTTAAACCTTCAGGTCATGCTAGAAATTGGTTGTCATGTTGTTGCGGACCTTATAAAAGATAAAACTACTGAAGAAATCCGGGAATATTTGGAGATTGAGAATGACTTCACCCCCGAAGAAGAAGAAGCGGTAAATGCTATACACATGAATATGGTAAATTTAAATATCTGATGTGTATACTAATTGGCGATTTATTATTGCAGCTGAGGAAGGAAAATGCTTGGATTCAGGAACTTTAATTGAAATGAGCCAAATTGCGTCACATTTGTTCTACTATACTCTGTATACTTTTATTATACATGGTATACACATGTGTTAAAGTTAAAATTATTAGAAAACTTGTTTGATATATCAGACAAACCAAGGGGAAACTCCATGTCACAGTTCTATAGAGTACCTTGCATGCATCTCTTAAATAGGATGCATCACGCCTCAGCAAAGTTTATCATATTGCTGCCAACTACTATTTATGCTCCACATATTACCGGTATGCGCTATGATAATTACTGGCGATTTATTTTTGCAGCCAAGAAAGGGATTGAAGTGTATTGAAACGAGCCAGATTGCATCAGACTTGTTTCGATCACTAGCTATCGTTTTCAATTATTACCTATAAAGTATTTGTTGTATACAATGTATACAATTTTTAAGCCAAAAAAAAAATAACAGATTAATGCAGCTAGCAAATACAATATGACACTTGAGTTAGGCTAATTCTATGTCAAAAATGTATATGCATGCATATTTAGGATTTATAAGGAAAAAATAAATCATGATTATCTGAACTCATTCAATTTAGTGTTGAATATTCAAAAAAAGAAATGTACAGATTTGAAATATAATTAATATAAATTAACCATGGACCTGGAGTGCATATAATTACATAATTAAAGTTGTAAAAAAGTGTAAATCACAGCTGGATTTTTTTGAATTATTGTTAAACGCCACTTTCCATAGCAGACGCCCTGTTATCCGCTCTGGCTGCAACTATATTCTATGCAACTTGGTTGGCGTTACAGTGAAGTGGCGCTACCTAGCGGACTAAACTAAAACTTAACCGCGCTCCATTTTGAATCGAGTCTCACATTTTGTGTCGTGCGTGTGGAAAATGTTCGCTGGAAAATCATTTTATTGATCGATGGACGAGATTGAGAACTTGCCAGAAAACATCCGTCAAGCATTGCATCGATGTAAGGAACAACATTTATTATTTTATAGCAATCGCAATTCAGCTGTCTTTTAGCCTATTAGGCTTATTCCAAAACTTTTGGATTCGTCCAAGCTTTTGGGCTTATATTTTGGGTCGATCATGATTTGTTTTTATATTATTTGCAGGCAAGTTTACGTCCCTAGAAAGTATTTTGCATAATCCTGCTAGTGAACTTGAACTCCGTACCAATTTATCAGCCAGTGATGTGAAGTTACTCAAGCAGACAGTTGCTGAAAAGCTCTTATTTAGGACTTTATACTCATCAGGTTCGTATTATATGATATTCTAAACTGATGTACATACATACATTATTGATTAAAAAACTACGTTCAAATTTGTTTATAGCTTGGGAACTTCTGAAAGATGCCCATCATACAGGGAGATTGTCCACTGGTTGCCCTATTCTAGATGGTGTCTTGCAAGGTGGTATCTCGTCCAAAGGTATCACAGAAATATCTGGTGAAAGTGGTGCTGGAAAAACGCAGATATGCCTTCAACTTTCTCTCGCAATACAAGTGTCAATTAACCAATATGGACATCGTGGTGGTAAATATACAACAGCAGAAGTTTGGTATATATTTCACCGAAATCATATTAATTAACGGAATTACACTGTATGTTTAGGTGTTGCGTACATTTGCACTGAAGATGCATTCCCTGTGAAACGACTCAACCAGTTAATTTCTCAGCGGTTTACCAAGCATAAGGACAAAATAGCATTTTCCGACAACATCTACATTGAACATGTTGAAGACGTGGTACGAAAACCTTTACGTACAAATACCGCGTTCGCTAATTTTTATAAGTATAAAAATTAGCGAACGCGGTACAGTACTGTATATCCAAAAATAATAGTACATATTTATGTTTGATTGTGCAGAAGGGACTGGTCGCTTGCTTGTCAGTGAAGCTACCAACATTGATTGACAAGCGAAAAATCCAATTGCTGATAATTGACTCCATTGCGGCTCCGTTTCGCTGCGAATACGACAAGGAGGATGCAATGAAAAGAGCTAAAGTTATGTATGAGATTGCGGAGAATCTTCACATGCTGAACACGCATCACAAAATAACAACCGTATGCATCAATCAGGCAAGTGAAATGTCAATTATGTTTTATTCCCAGTATTTAAAATTTTTACTTCATTTTATGCACTATGTTGTTCCGATAGTATACTTTTGCATGAGTAAAACGTGGGGAACTTAGTCAAATTCAATGAAATCACTGCACATTCAGCTATATTATTATTTTATTTTTCAAATAATGCAATCAGGTGTGTAATTTGATTTTCCTTTCATTTACGATGGGCTGAAATGATAAAATTTCACAGGTCACATCCGAGATAAATGCTGGCAATGAAGGACGTAATGTGCCAAGTTTGGGGTTGTCATGGGCAAACATTGTAAATACAAGAATAGTGATGTCAAAAGTGGATTCTGGTGTTATGAAGCGAATCGATGCTGGCATTTTAAACAATTCTACAAACTCTCAACTACGGCTATTCAAAATTACTTTTTCACCAGATCTTCCTCCATCTTCTTGTTATTGCCGGATTTCTAGCAATGGTGTTGATGCAATTGACTGCACTGTGTAGGCCATGGCCATGTACACTGCGATTCAAAATGTTCCGTTTTTAATTGTAATAACAACTTAGACATATAAAAAAATGTGTATTGTCAACATTTTTAATTTTTGTTATCCTAAAATAGTCAAATACTTTTATGCAAGTGAAGTGAAATTAAAATTTAAAATGTGTAACTCTCAAATGTCATAATCCAAATAATTTTATTAAAAAGTGTATACAGAATTAAAGCTGTATATAATGAACTGATGATTGTTTAGTCATCTGGTTCATCTGGGTTCATGCCTTCAGGGGTTTTATTAACCGGTTTTCCTCGCATCAATGCAGCCAATGAGGACTTCCCGTTATATTGGGATTTCTTAGAAAGCTATAAGTTGGACAAATGGTGTCAAGGGTCAATTGCTAAATCTGCTTCAGTTGAGAGGACAACTATAATGAAAACTTGTAAAAGGGAATATTGATCACGTGCATAAAACAATGAGCTTGTTTGCTGGAAATTATGCACAAAAAAAGGAGGATGTAGTTCTTGTTTTTTGAAACAAATTTCCAAGAATAGTTATTTCCTTCTTGAGAAATGTGGCCATGAAATACGTCTGGATTAGCTGTACAGTGAATAACACCTGCAGAAGATTCGTAGACTGTGGTCGATTTTTAAGTATGCGTTAACCAGGAACAGGATTCGCATAAAAAAACGAGTGAACTGAAAAACAGGATCTAAAAGGGGCAGTCAGAAAAATATATTATGACTCGGTTGCTTGGAGGCGTTTCATAATTCGACGTAAAAGAAGGTTAACATCCTTTCACTAGTGACTTTTGGAGCAACATACAGCAGTTGCCTCTCAGCTCTCACCATATTTATGAATTGATAAGTCCATATACACCGGTGCATGACTATTGACTTGCTATTGATTAATTAGAAAATTAAGGAATGCTTGTAAGTAGAAGCAAGAGTAGAAGCTGATTTACTCGTGAGACTAATAACTATACAAGGTCATGCCAACACTTGGTGTCATCAATTTCTGGCTGGTACTGCTTTTAAGTTTGCTGGTTCCTGCAATTTCAGGTATGATTTCACATACCTTGCTCAGATGTTAGTATTTTAAAATATATTAACCGTGTTATGTTATGGTTTCTTGTAATTTTTCACTTACTTTGATAAATCATTTGGTCAAACAAATTTTTTGAACTGTAAAATTCATGTTTTTTATATGTGCAATTGCACAAATGAGTCATGTAATATACCAAAGAGTACACAGTAATTCTGTGAAATGTGGTACTTTTTATATCCTGTCTTGTACACAACAGGAAACAGATATCGAGGATTATTATACACTGTACTTCCTTTTTGAATATGCATATGTATAAACTAATATAAAATGTTTTATGACAGGTTTTTGTATTTGAAATGTGAATTACATGAAATATTATTACCTTACAGATGAATGCAGTATTGGATATACAAAATTCCAAACAAATCCCCAATTATCTTCAGCAGATGATGTTACTACCATAGTCGAAAGTCAGTCTTCATTTGTATGCTACAAATTATTTCGGTAATGTGTGCTGTTATTTAACCCGTTGTAAATGTCAGTATTAAAACTATTTGCATTGATGTTTTGCATGAAGTTGTACCAGTTTGATAATTGGCTAAAACATGATTTCCTAACTAGAAATCCTGTAACATGGGCTGTTGCAAATGACACATGTGCCAAAGAAAATGGTTTTTTACCAATGATGACCAATAATTTTGAGTCACTGATACCAGATAGAAATGTAACTAAATTATGTACGTATGATTGACGTATTTTCATATCACTGCATGCGGAAAGATTATTTCAATTGAAAGATACTGGAATTAATACAAATTTGTGAATTTGTACCTTTCAGATTGGGTAGGGTTGACCAAAGTTTTCCGCGAATGGCAATGGATATCGTGGCCACCGCAAGTCTTCGAAACGTATGGTCCTGGTTTTATTTTATGAAAAATGTCTACCATGCAGTGCGTTTCTTCCAATTGTTTAAATACTATTGCAGACCTGTGTTTCCTGAAGTAAATGCATATTGGGGACTGCAGTTTGCCAATGTATCTACTCCGATGATTGGTGATTGTGCGTACTTGGACGTCACGGATGGCAAATTACGAGCAACTGGTTGCACACTTGCTGATATTAAATTGAACAGTGTGTCAGTTCTGCCACACTATTGTATGAACTATGGAATAAATGTTGAAGATCCCAATTTGGAGCAAGGTATTATTGTACCAATAACGACATTTAGTTATATCTAATATATGGCAATGGATATACATGTATGTATACCAACTAAACAACATTATTAATAATTCTTCTCCAGGAACCGATTTTGATGTCATATTGGAGAGCAGTGATAAGTTGATAATAAATGCTAGCAAAGGTGACAGATTTCCCACACTTCAATGCCGAGTAAGATATTTGAAATTAATAGATAATTAAATAATTGTATGTACGTATCATGCAGCTAACGGCAAATCATGACATATTTTCAGGTATCATTATACAACCAGATGTATTCCTACATCGGCAAAACATATTTTGATGTTGTGTTGGTAAAAAACGGTATTTATTTGCCCGATGAACGAAGCTTTTCTCTGGACTTGAATTATGTAAGCTGGGATGGCAACAGACGGTTCAAAGCAGGCAGTGAATTACAATTGAATACGTTGAATCGCAATGGCATCTACTGGTGCGAGGTCTCGCGAAAGGGACAAAGACCATGGTACATGTCTAATAAGCTGAATGTTTCATATGCAGGTTCGTCGTGCATAGATTTGTCCATTGAAGAATGTTTAATAAATGTAATATATAAATGTAGGACCACTAAATTCTATTTTTTGATTTTGTGTGTAGATTACGATGTGTTAGCAATTACTGTAAAAGGGAGACCAACTGACGAAGCAGACACAATCAAAGACGCTGCCTTCCAAAACGTACTTGATTTTATTTTCAACTCCACAGCTGAATATTCAGCTGTATCTTCCTCGATACGGTACCATTTTCTGAAATGATATATATCGTTATCATTGTAAGTGTGGCAGTAGCATAATAAGTGTACTTTCTAATTTATAGGAACCGTAATCAGTTTGACGCGTATTTGTATTTTGAAACCCGTTTAAACCGGAATTTCTATGATTCCATCGAGAATGCCAAGCAACAAATTGCTACTCTGGCTGTTATTTTAGACACAAATCTAAATGAAATGACAGTCACCGATGTATTTCTAACACCTTATTGTATGTTAATACATTTGATTTTATGGATACCATACTTCAAAATTAATTCCTCGAATTTTATATTTGATCTGTTTTTCTATTCAGATTTCTGCCCAAATTATACTGACAATGCTAACGGAGGTTTAGCTTATTGGGAACAAACCATGGGTGGTGATGTTGCAGTTTCATCACCTCCTTGTTTCTTTAAAGGTATACATACAGGCAAAATGTCAAGTGGTATATTAGTGGTTTAAGCGGTTGGAAATATTTAGCTGAACAGTATTGTTTTATTATAATTTTTTGATTGCAGATGACAGCATTTTTGTCAGAAAATGCAACTTCCACTTTCAAGATGGGTCTCGGTGGGAAGATTACCCTCCAAATGTCGTGTGCCATTACGACACTGTCGAGTTCAGGGTTATACTAGATGGTAAATTTATATGTAAATGGAAATACATTATAATTTTAATTTGTTAATATTGTTGACATTCTTAATGTGCTGATATAGATGCAAGATTTTCAAATTATGAAAGCACATTGAAAGGGAAATGCGAAGAAGACTTTGTCAGCGTAATTTCTGGGGGAAATAATCAGTATCGCAATTACTGCGTGAGCAAGTCCATGCAAAACCCACAAACTTACTTGAAAGCTTTGGAATTTTGCCGAAGCAGAAACGCTGATCTTCCTGGACCAATCATTTTGGAAAAGCGACTTTGGGTGGATCATTTTAAAAATTTTGGTAACTATATATAGGCACGCTGTTTATGTCGAGTGTATTATGATATGTACTATAATGAACATTAATATAATAAATTACATTACTTGCAGAAGACAAATCTACATGGACAACTTTAAGTTATCACGATGGGAAGTTTCAGTGGAACACTCTGTTTGAATCGTATGTTGAAGCATTGGTCATAAATACTTCCCACAGCTAACATTGCTTTCAACAATGCACAAGCTTTGAATGTTGTTAACCTATAAAATATTGAAAACTGGATCTTATTGTGGTTATGTCTTCAAAAGTTTTTGTATTTAAACTTTGGCCTGACCTGTAGATCCTATTATACCCATATCAAACTACTAAGTAAAGGTATTTTTCTCCAGGGAATTCATAAACAATTATGTCACACTGGACGGTGTGCCTGATTATTCTCAGGAGTTTTGTGCTGTGGCAGATGTTACCACCAAAGTAAAAATCCAGCCCAAGAGTTGTAACGAACGCTTCCCGTATTTCTGCGTCAAGATGGTGGACGCATTGTCCTCAAGTATTACATAATATATTCTATAGCTGGGAGTTTGAATTGAGGTGTATTACTATTGATAATTGTCTTTTTAGCTTCAGAATGCCCAAATGGTTGGATGTCTAACGTTGATGGAAACGAGGACTCACCGTGTTGGAATGGAAAAATAGTGAAACAAGACAATGAAAGTCTTCATACAGCTTGTCAAGAAATTGGTGCTGAAGTTAAAAGGGATATTACATCCATCCTTCCTGGGTCCCA
Source organism: Glomeris marginata (assembly GCA_034696005.1). Lineage (NCBI taxonomy): Eukaryota > Metazoa > Arthropoda > Diplopoda > Glomerida > Glomeridae > Glomeris > Glomeris marginata. The sequence continues at coordinate 16,561 of JAQFZQ010000529.1, read as the reverse complement.
ATTATTGAAAGCCAGCAAAAAATTGTATTCTAATAGCGAATGTTGTAAGTTGATTGGCTTGTGATGTGATCTACATGTAAACCACAGTGGTATCTGATGTTATGCATTGTGTTTTTTACAGCAATATCAAACCCACCGTTTGGACACATTACACTGGCAGTGTCAAGGTGTGAATTTGTAGAGAATGAGGAGATTGCTATTTGTCAAAAGAGCCGCAGGAACAAGCGTATGAAATTTTAATTATTGTCTGTTCATTAATATTTCTTCCTGAACTTGTTGATAGTGTTTCTTTGATCAAAATAGGTCCTGCAAGAGTTGTTGTGCGACTTCTTGACATCGATCCTAAAAAGTATGTGGCATTTGAACATTTTGTATTAAACCACTCTTGATTAAACTTATGGGTTGTACACCCCCTTTTCCTAATACATCCCCTAATTATCTTCATTCTATAGATTGGAATGTAAGGGTTATAATATAATCAGTGCATTTGGAGTCCGATGGTATTACAACAACATCATTTTATATGATGTCACTGCTGCAAAAATATATGACAGGGGGCTTGAGAGCATAATTGAACCAAAGATACATCAGCAGGTATTTTCTATATGATGCTTTGTCATTTTATACAGTAAAGTACTTTTCTGACTACATTTTCTTATAAATAGGGGTATTATAAGTGTGAAATGTGGTATGGAGATCCACTGACATCTGTCATTTCATCAGAAATCTTGTTCCAGTTTCCAAGTAAACTCGCCTTTTTTTGTTTTCACTGAAATCAGGATGGATGCATAAATATGTCGTATTGGACCATTTCTTTAAAGATATTTCAAATGACGTTTCTCCAAATGTCAAAAATGATATACGATGCATTGAAGCCATCAACATTTTTCAACAACCAAATCGGATTGACAAGATGCATGTTTCATCTAATAACGATAACGTTACAAGAAGTTGGAGGTAAATAGGTATTTGTAATGACAATTGCTTGTAAATACAACATCCATCTGAGTTATATTTATTCCATCAGGGCATTTACAACAAGTGGTAATAATTTGCCATTCTGCAATATTTTAACAAGTCGCGTGGATGAAACTGGGCTTGCATTGGGAAACGCATGTAAAGTAATTTCATACTTGTTCTTTAAATGAAGGGTGCTAATCGTGATATTTAATATATGCGCCTATGTTTTTAGCAATGTGCCCTGCAGAACAAGGTGGTTTTACACGTTCGTGGCCTGCAACAAGAAGTGGTTCTATTGCAGTACCTACTGGGATCTGCTTATTTAGTAAGAATTGTGACAATGTTCACAGATAATACTTGCTTTGCTAGTCCAATGAATAGAAAATATAACATATGAATGTACTGATAAACATATTTAGACTGAATTGTTTTTGCTGTCCTATTGTTTTTTAGGCAATGGTGAGCCCATGATCCGGAGATGTTTGGGAGATTTCCAAAGAGGTGCGTTTTGGGAGAAAGATACTTTTCCACAATGTGAAGGACAACGAAGACCTGAAACGATTGAATTGAAAAGATTGTCTGAAGTAATGGAATGTGTATAGATGCATCACACACTTCAGCCTTGATTCATGTAACATTTGCATTCATATCTCGCGTTCCTTTCTCTATTTGCATAGACCACCATTCATGAAGATAATATAAACAAGGTAGCCATCAATCTTACCACCCTTACACAAAACACATCGAATATAGAAAATATTGATCTGCATTACATCGCGTCAACTTTGGAAAATTTGGCGGCATCCAAGTTTTTGAAGAGAAAGGTTGTCTTCTGGCATTCTTAGCCTACCTTTGAAGGACTGTTAAATTAAATGCATTGGTATTTCACAGCATGTTAAAGAGGCTTTCCAAACATTGGAAAATGTATTGGTCGTTGATGATGATACTTTGACGCGTGCACAATCCCAAATGTCAACTTCTGTCAGGTGAGATTTTACCGTGTATCAGTTTTGAACTATTTTATCCTTAATTAAACCACTTGGTATGGTTTTCATAGGATCATTTCTGCACTGGCAGGAGTCGTTCAATCGTCTAGTACTGGCGAAGACTCTAAGATTAATTTTACAACACCCAATGCGGCCATTTTAAAAACTAAGATTTATAAAAGAGGATATGCATACACGCCAGCACAAAACGATAGTAAAATATTGTTTAACTCGGAAATTGTCAACTTTGATCCAGTGGAAGAATTTGAAGACGTTGATATCATAAACTCGGAAGCTATTGTCGTTCTTCCTTCTGATGTACAAGTTTACAGTTAGTATATTTAGGAAATTGTTGTATTAGAAATTACCTTTAGTGGGATTTATTATATAATATATATTTCTTTACATATTCTTCTAGATTCTGATGCTCCGAAATCAGTGGCATCCCTTATTGTTTACAAAAACTCCAAACTATTCTTTTCAACTGCTATTGCGAACGCGTCGCTACGCAATGTCACAAACTATGTTGTTTCTATTTCGGTAGAAGGGCAAAGTGATACGAGATGGTTTAATGATCCCCTGCAGATATATCTGGAGAAATCGAATGTAAGTTTCCCATGGTGTTATTTTCAATTGCCAATTTCTGCTTACAATGTATTTTTACAGAATTTTGGAAACAGCAATATTTGATAAAAACGACACTCTGTAATTTTATTTCAGGATATTGCAACTGACAAATTGAAATGTGTCTTCTTGGATACGCAAGTTAGCATGAACACCCAGTGGTCGCAACTGGGTTGCGTTTACAACGGAACAAAGCACAATAAAATCGTTTGCTTGTGCGATCATATGACTGATTTCAGCGCAATGATGGTATGAATGAAAATGAAATCCGTAGTTTGCAGTTTCAAAAACTTTGTTTGAATTATTTGCAGGAACTGGATGGACATGATATTTCGGCAATTCACAAAACAATACTGAAAGTTATAACATATACTGGGATTGCGTGTTCTGTTCTTGGTCTTCTTTTCATAATAGTCACGTATATTTGCCATCGGTAAGTATATCAACTACAACTGAACATTTGTATTACTGACGTTCAATGTTTTATTGACACCATATATGTATTTGGTAGAAAATGGAGGACAGGCAACATGCATCACACCGTTTTCAACTTTGCTATTGCATTGTGTATAGCACTGATAGAGTATTTATTGATAGATAAATTGTATCGGTGGGAGTTGCCATGTGTAGCATTAGCAGCCAGTATGCATTACTTCCTACTGGCTTGTTTCTGTTGGATGACCGTCGAAGGTTTACTGCAATATTTGCGATTTGTCAAAGTCATTGGAACATATATACCCAGGTTCATGCTCAAAGTTGCGATATTTGCCTGGGGTAAGCAAGTCATTTGTATATATGTAATAACAAAACTGAAATCGGTGTGATTATTTATAGTGTAAATTTTGTTAACAGGTGTACCACTAATTCCTGTTGTAATACTACTTGGACTTGACCATGAATGCTATATCAACGAAGAAGAAAAAAGGTTAGTTATTACAGTTTAAGGAAATATTAATGCAATATATGAATATATCAATATTTTGAATTATTTTGTTACAGGTGCTGGATGAAAGGCGATCAATTGTTATACTGGTTTATAATTCCGTTAGGATTGTGCCTATTTGTGAATGTCGTCATCTTTTGCTGCGTTGTTCACAATTTGGCAAAATGTAGTCAAACAGTTGCTCGAGCCAGCTATTCCAGTGACAAACAAAGAAACTCGTCCATTTGCTTTCCTGCCATGTCACGGCTTGACTGGAGAAGGTTTATGGCACTTGTGAGCACAATTGTTCTCCTGGGTAATTCATATAATATAATGAATTATTGTGTAGCATGTGATGAAAGTAATTTAAAGTATGTGGCTGATGTCCACAGGTCTGACATGGGTATTTGGCTTTGGTGTGATGGAAGACCATGGATCTGCAACACTTACCTTCAAGTATTGCTTCACAATCCTGAACAGTTTTCAGGGATTTTTTATATTCTTGTTACAACTCATGATGGATTCCACAATTAAGGTATGGAAAACATTGGCCACAACTTGCAGATATACTTGGGAAATTTTGTTTATAAGTATATTTATTTATCTTCAAAATATTAGGATATATGGCATAAAAAGAAAGTAATCGGCATCAATCCAGCAGATGTGAAGAAGAGTTCCACAGGTGAAATTGATTTGTCAGATGTGGATACTAAATTCCGGAAGACAAGAAGACACATGTAAATATAGTTGAATGTATGGTGTGATTAAACGTGTAATATCAATTTTAAATTAAATGGTTTTGTACAGTTGAATATAATGAAATTATTTAAGGAAACATTATTTGCATGATGCATCTATTATATTGATCTCTTTTTATCAAATTGTGTGCAATCTTCTTCCCGGTGGTTAAACTCTGAATATACATTTTGATTACCCCGCCAATCTGCCCTTTTATAACCCCATCCTACGTAGCGCCACCTACTGGCCGTCTCGATGTGACATCGGCGAAGGCGATGTAAAAATCTATTTTAGGAGTCGTGCCGAGAGCTTTGCTGATAAATGATTGGTTTACAGCAGTATGTGACGTCACGCCAGCAGGTTGACCGCCCAATAGCCAATCGAATCCCGGGAAAGGACAACCAATCGTCTGCCGTTTTATATTTTGTACCCGCCTACTCGTATTGTGGTATAAAATGCGCAGTCTCGCTCTCGTTCGTAAACAAGAAAGTCATAAAACAAACGACGACGGCCTTTTAGCTATCGACAACGAAGACATCAGTGTGTTTATTTGAGAGGTTTCGAGCTTTAATCAATATGTCAGAAGAGTTCTTCGACGAATACGAGCATTACAACTTCGATCACGAGAAATACATGCCGACGGGACAAAGCGGAAAACAACGGACGAAAAAGGAGGCCAGCGAGCACACAAATCACCACGATCCTGGAGGACATTCGAGGAAAATAGTGACCAAAATGCAGAACACTGAAGCGAATAAGAAATTAGCCGAAACGAAGAAAAGTCCGAGCCATAAAGCGTAGTCCGCAGTTTCAACTATTTCATCGGTTTTTCCACTTTGCGAATATACGACAGGTTTGAAAATAATATCTGTTTATTAAAATGCGTTATTTTTGTGTCTGTTTTCCTGTATATCAAATGGCGTCATATGTCGTACTGCAGCCTCGCAACTGCGTAGCAAACTTTAATCGCGTTTGACCTTGTATTGAAAGTGTTTTTCTCGTTCGGGCTGATGATAATAAAGTTGTTTTTTTTTGTAGATATGCCACACCACCCTTCTCTTTGGACACGGAAAATCGGGTTTTGGATTAGTAAACAAGTTCTCAACTTTTAACAAAACATTGTGATGAAAACACACGCAACAAATGTGGAATCGAGTTGCATGATGTCCTCATTTAGTTTGCAGCAACGAAAGTTGGAAGAATTTTCGATGACGTTTTAGTTTTTGTCATGTATGTTTTCAACTCTGACAAGTTCATATTTGGTTATACTTGTTGGAACAAAAAAAACCTTCAAGGGAAAGTGCAGTGTTTCATTTTTGTGGCAAATATATAAGTTTGTTTGAATTGCGCACTGTACAATAAAATGTTTTATAAACATGCACTGTTATATATTTTTGTTCAAAATGGGGATAAGCAAACAATATGTTGAATAGTCTTCAGACACATGCAAGTGTGAAATTAGGTTGCATACAAAAAGTTGTCTTTGCAAATGTTTTGAAGCAATTTTTCTACGTACACCAAGTGTATTTATAACTACTGGGTTGGCTGAAAGTGGGCAAAAGTGTGTAAGTTTTCCATTATTTAAATGTTGTTTTTTTGGAACGAACACAATGTGACCTCACTGTTGCTATGTGATTGGTTACAGTGGTATATTTTTGTCTGCATGGTTTGCTGACGACCCTGAATAGGGATTCATGGCACGAAATGACGTGTTTAAACTTGCATCGTGTTTTGCACAAAAATCAAACTCATAAATATACAGTGGAGCTGTTATTATAAATAGTACTATGACATTATTCATTGTGTTCAAATATGTGTATGAAATCATGCTAAATTAACTCATTAATTTTGGCCTCAAAATCAACGATTTCGATAGAGAAATGGGAAAGATTTTATATAAAAAAATACTAACATTTTTAGCGTGTTGTGCAAGGTGCAATATCAGAATTTAAAATAGATTATTTGAGGCCATTGTACCCTGTATTTATTTTGGTAATGTGCAGAAAGTTCTCTTTGCTTTACCATATAGCCATTATATATTATATGCCTGAAATAAGTTTTGTCAATATAAGAGGTTTTGTTGGGAATATAATTTTGACAGTACAGTGAAACCTGTCTATCGTGGAAAATGCGATATTTGAACTAAAACTAATAACAGATTTACGCAAAAACCATCAAAAATTTGGCAGGAGTCGTGACGTCATTATGGTAATACACTTGTTGAAAAAACACATGAGTCTGCATTGGAATCCGTGAATCTCCGTTTGAATCTGTGAATCTTCTTGGGAATCTGAGAATCTCATAGGAATCTGGGAATCTTACAGGAATCTGTGAATCTTTCAGGAATCCGCAAGATTCATGAATCTCGTACGCGAGATACTTCCAGAGCAAGCTTCCAGAGGGCGCTGAGCGCTGCACTTTTTTCGGGTGGCGTGGCTGGCGTTCGTTCGGTCGAAAGAGGCTTAATGTCGGGATTGAGATGTCCGGTTGCAGTGAAAGGTTTTATTTCGTTTAATTATTAGACATTGGAAGGCAAGATGCACTGGACGATGGACAGTAAATTACATGGAAAAGATGAGTTTTCTGAGGTGAGTTGAATCGATGTGGTTCTATGGAATAGAATGGCTAATCGAATCGAATGCAAAATCGGCGTTCGATGGGGCAAATTTCGTGTCTATCACGTGTTCTTCCGGTTTATCTCATCATAAATTTAGTAAGCATCTTGTGATGTTGGTTGTGTCGATGTTATTATCAATGTGTATCTTGTAATTCGAGGTTTGAAAATGGTATCAACCTCAAAGGATTTGGGTAAGCTGCTGTATATATATGTGAAACTGAAACCACCCCTGAAACCTGTAACCAACATCGAGGAGCTCCTAGGAAACGCCGTTGAAATTTATGAACATGGTCATGTAGGACTGTTTGGTTTGAACAGATTTCCTAATGACTTTGTGTATTTCTCAGCAAACAATCAAGAGTAAATAGATTGGTTCGTGAAATAGGTGAAATTGAGGTGTATGTTGTTGGCCACCTTGCAGAAATTGGACATAGAAGAAAATACAACAATCCATTTGCATATTGTGTTGAAAATGGCGAAACTAGACTGCATTATGAAAAACTGTGTTACAAAATATGAAATGATCAATTTTGTGGCTGCAGTTCAATGCCAACAAATTTTTCAAATGATGTTGATATTGCTGATATTCTATATAGTATAATAATAATATTATTTTGACATTTTGAACGGGATTAACTAACAAATGCACCATTCTCTGTTATCATGCGAAATGAACCATCATTTGATATATTTTGCAGAATTATCACAGATGGTAAACAAGGCATGTACTGTAGTCCAAAATCCGTTTGACTGGAGATACTGAAGATCTGACAGCCAGACCCTCTGTCTGCATACCAGCAAGCAACACAACAAAATGCACGATGGAGAAAATTCTGCATCTGACCCACCAGCTGTTATACCTGCGTGGCATCAGAGTGATGGAGCTCACCAAGTTTCAGACATCCCTTCAGTAATTCATGCAGCCAGAATGGACAATGTCTGCGAAAACAATTTACAGTTCAGCCCAAAATCACCGGCAGAACTTCCCTGTGTGAACGAACACCGCGATGCCAAGACCCAAGACCGTAGAGCTAAGAAGAAGAAGACCAGGAGTTTGTTTAAAAGTGTGATCCATGATGTTTTAGACCTACCAATGATGACTGACATGGCAGCAGTGGACAATCATCACATGGACAATCTCATTGAAGACAAGGAAGTAAATGCTTCTTCTAATAGCAAAACTCAGTTGAGAAGTCCTTCCGATAAGTTTACGGAGAAGAAGAAGAAGAAGATGAACAAGAAGCACAAGGAAAGGCTAGAAACGAATAAGGTACGGAAGGTGAAACAGAAAGATGTGCGACCATCCAGTCAAGAAAGGCAGTTGTCAAGGTCCGTGTCACCATTGCAAGAGCAAAGTAATGGTAATGATGATGTGACAGTTAACGAAGATGACAACTTGAAGACGGCTCCAAGTGTATCTGACCCTGTGGAATCTGCTGTAATGGAAGGTTTGTATCTTTAATACAGAAGATGTAGCGTGAAAGGATATGTAAATAGCTAATTGAAATTCGTTATTTAGACACTAATAGTCAAAGATGTGAGATAAATATGGAAGAACAAGTTGATCCCAAGACTTTGGATTTGTTGGAGAAGAACGGAATTGTACCTCTGAAAAAGGTAACTATCGCAGAATTGAAAATACTATAGTTAGTTAGTATTGTATGGTGCCGTGAAGCCATTTTAGGAGTAAGTTTAGTTTATGTGAATTTATTATTTTGTATTGTGATATTTTTTTTTCCCCATTAAATTTGCTTATCAGAAGGCTGACAATTCCGGGCCTGGTCGATTAAAGTTCCGTTGTCAGTTGTGTGACTGTCATTGCGATTTAGCCACCGTTTTAAAGCATATGAACGGCCGGAGGCATTGGGATAATCTTAAGGCAAGTTCCATTTTACAAGCAAAGTTTAAGGCTGGAAGGAATATAAAACTGACACTATTATTTGATAAGAAAATTTATCAGGGAGCATAGATATTAACTATGGAGTTGATTGGTGATCAGATTAGTCAGGAATGTTATTAACTTAGAACTTTAATTTTGCAGTGTCATGATTTTGGAAAATGTCTTGATTTTTGAAAGCTTGTTTAGTTGTCTTTTGGGCTCTGTTCTGTATATTGACTAGTGTATTTTCATTAATAAGTTGCTCTTGTTTGGAATGCAGGGTAAAGAGTTGGACGTAACTGTGAAATACATGCCGGCTGCAAATGTTGCCCAACTGGAAGTTATATCGGAACTTGTGTTCGCTGTTAGTGCGGAAAAAGGACTTTCTGAACATGATTACAAGCTGAGACGAGAGATTGTAGTCGCTCTGAACCAAAAATTTCAAAGCCTCATTGGTACCTGCGAGTTTGTACTGTCTGGGTCTTCTTTAAGCGGATTTGGGCTAAAGGACTGCGATGTGAACGTCGTTCTCAAAATCCCGCCGAAGCTCAACCAAGCACAGATGTTCATCTCTCTTTTCGACCATATGAAACGTGAAGGTTTGTATTAAATCTGTACCTGTTTGTTCCCATCTAACCTTATTTAAATTGAACCGCACATCAAAACATTGCGTAGCTGTTTATGCTTGATTTCTTTGACATTATTCATTACAGAACACGATTCCAGCTTTTGCACAAATATCAAAAGCCATTTTGGTTTGGATATCCCTGCCATATCTTTTACTGACAAATCCAGTGGATGTCACTGTGCCATCACGTTGAATAATCTGCCGTCATTTCAAACCTCCGCGCTTCTTGGTCATTACGCGAACATCGACCCACGGGTTAAAATCTTGGGAGTTGCTTTTCGCTACTGGGCTAATGTAAATAAGCAGTCCTTGTTATCATTAAGATAATTTTATTTATAGTTAGTTAATTTGTATCTTGTTGCATTAGTTGTGCCGCTTGGATGTTCAAGAAGCTGGATTTTTCCCTCGGTTCGCTTTCGATCTGATGCTTGTGTATTTTTTGCAACAAATAAATCCACCTGTACTTCCAGTGCTCCACGAGGTATTGTACATAGATTAGCGGAAAAATATTAGCATAAAATAGAAGGATGCCTTACTAAAACATTTTTGTCTTTACAGTTGACCGAGGAAGAAGGTGACAATTATCTTCTTCCGAGCGAACTTGTAAATAATTTCAGCTTTGTACATATGGGTAGTGCATTGTATGTATTAAATGTATATTGAATTGGTATTTTCAGGGAAATGTTTGGACATGCAAAAACACACAGAGTGTTGGTTGCCTATGGCATAATCTTTTTGAATTCTACGCGAAAGTGTTCCCTTTCAGGGACCATGTCGTAGCAGTAAAACAACAGGCAGTTTTAACATGTGCTCAGAAATCTTGGCGAGGGAGGAAAATGTCTTTGGAAGGTACACATAGATATTTTGCAATCTGATTTCTGCATTTGAAATCATTCCAACGTCTTTTAGATCCGTTTAGCTCCAGACGTAGCATGACTCGCAACATCAACGCAAAGCAGTTCGAATACATTCACCTGTGTCTGAAGTTGACTTATATCTACTTTGGAACCCCTCAAACATCAAAAGGGCCTCTGTTTAACAACATCCAGCCGGAATTGATCGTGAAGCCGAATGATGTGAAAGTCAAAAACGAGGACTCAAATTATGTGGCGAATAGTTCGGGGAATTTAGACGGGGAACGGTTTCTGGAAATGTTCAAGAATATGAATTCATCCAAGCAAGATCCACCCAAATCCCCTGAAATTGTTGACCGACCACAACCACAAAGCGGTAAACAAGATACAGGACACTCCGGTACTTCGAACGCCGAATCTTCACAAAATGCACGTGTGAAAGCAAATGCTGCTGGCCAGAGTTTTACAGTGCCATTGAAGATCCTCGAACTTATGGCTCAAGTGCATAAAGACGATCTGAAATATGCATTCGAGAAAGACAACTTCACGTGGGGAAAGGTAATACCGGGATGTTTGACGACGTCATTGTGGTGTAATTTACTGCAATTCTTTTTATTACAGGAGCCTGCTATACAGTGCAATGAATGTCATAAAGATGGCCACTGGAAAGAAAACTGCCCGGATTTAAAACTTCCAGAAATCAAGCCACTTCGTCCTCTTGAAGAAAGATATCTTCTCCAATTGAGCGGCGTCCTGATTGAAATTGCTAGTACGCTCTCAAATATATGTTGTGTTGTTCTTCCAATTGATAGTATTTTAACATATACAAATATATTCAGATCGCCACCGCCCATCACACCAAGAAATTCAAGTGAGAAATTTCATTCTCGTTGAACTGGAACGCTTTATCAAACAATTTTTTGATGGTATCATGTTTCTTTTATTATGGTTCATTACTGCTATTTTGTTGACCCTGAAACTTTTGTGCGGATTTGTTGCAGATGCCAAATTGGAATTGTTTGGGTCATCTTGCAATGGTTTTGGATTTCGGAACAGTGATCTTGATATCTGTCTAACGTTCACGGATGAAAAAACTGGAATGGTAAATTGAAGGTGTTGAATTGAAGCTGAAGGAACAGGACAGTTTAATTTCATTTGTTGCATGTATTTTCCATGGTAGGATTTAAACTTTGCAAAAAATGTGGAAACTATTGCAATCCATTTGCGGAGGCATAGAGATTTCGTCAACGTTCTTCCAATTCCCACAGCAAAAGTGCCCATTGTGAAGTGTACGCACCTGAGAACTGGAATCGATTGTGATATTAGTCTCTACAACAGTTTGGTAATATTCTGTATGTTTCATATGTTGAAAGTTTTACACTATATCTTCTACTTTCTCACATTTTCAGGCACAGCAGAACACTCGAATGCTATTGGCCTATTCGAAACTGGATTATCGTGTGACTGTCATTGGATATATAATGAAGCATCTTGCAAAGGTTTCTTCGGTTTCTTATTGTAAAATATTCGTTGACTTATTCTAAAAGGAAAAACACTATAGGTTGTTGCGTATATTCTTTGTCTAGTTATGTGAAATTGGAGATGCATCAAGGGGATGTTTGTCATCTTATGCGTATACATTGATGGTTATTTACTTTTTACAACAAAGAAATCCACCGGTCATTCCAGTTCTTCAGGAGGTAATTTCCACATTAGGACTACAAAATAAAGGGGCTGTCTTTAACTGTGTATTTTATTCCAAGCTATTTGACAAAAAGCAAGGCATACCGGAAAAGATCGTTGAGGATTGCAACGTGTGGTTCTTTGACGATTTAGAAAATTTGGTAAGTTAGTGTAAAGATGAAATGAAACCCTTGTATGCGTTTATTGTAAGAGTATCGTTTTATTTCTATATGCAAGGGTTCTGTTTGGCCTGACCAAGGAAAAAATACAGAAAATGTCGGAGAACTGTGGATAGGCCTGCTGAATTTTTACGCAGAGGAGTTTAATTTTAAAGAGTATGTGGTTTGTATTCGACAACTGAAGCCGCTCACTCGCTTTGAAAAGCTTTGGAATTCAAAATATTTTGCTATCGAAGGTATTGTATCATTTCAAATAGTATTGAAATTGCCGCAAAGATGTTTCTTGATAACGGACGACTTCTAATTTTTGTTGCAGATCCATTTGATCTAAACCATAATTTGGGTCAAGTTGTTTCACGAAAAAGTAAGATTTCATTCTTGCAATTCGAATTTTAATTATAGCTAGTCCACGTTTAATGTACAGAATTAGTTCCTGAAAAGTCTTTGATCTATTTACAGTGAATACTTACATAATGAAAGTTTTTATCCGTGCCCGAGAAGTCTTTGGATTTCCTTTGGCGCAAGTGCCACAAAATTTGGAGGTAACCATTTTCGTAATTTTGCTTTTATTTTCTCTATGTTCGACAAGAAACCTGAAATTAATTTGATTGCTTTCCTGCAGTTCTATGTTTTTGACAAGACTCGCCTTGCTGACGGTCCGCCACCAAACGATGGCCGTTGCCGTGGATGCGGAAGAAAAGGCCATCTTGTTCGAGAATGCCCTTTTGTTCACGGCAGGAACGACCCGAACATTCGCTGGGCCAAAAATGTTCCTCCCGCGGTGATCATGCACGGTGGTGTGCCGTTCGTCGTGCACCAGCAGCAGCGGAGATTTGTAATAAGACACCCAATTGGGAACAACAGGCCGAATCGGCCAACTGTACAAGAGCAACAGCAGGTGATTCTCAATCAGAACACGATGAGAAACGTGAGCCACCTGATTCCGCACTTGGCGAGCGGCAACTCGAAAGTGCATAACTCGCCAGCGAGAGAGGCTCAAGGAGGTTCGCAAGGTGCGTTTGCGCCAAATAACATTGGACGCTTTGCCAGACCTGGTGCACCATTGCAGGCTCAAAGTACTTACCCCAGACAATCGTTACCTGAGGCCAACCACATGGATGCGAACAGCGCACCAAATGCACTATCCTTTGGCAGGAAAGCACCAGTTCAACACGCGGAAGCACAGCATCGTGCAGATAATGTGCTAGATATGTTAGGAAACCAAAGTCATATGTTACAGATGCCTTTCCCAGGGCCGGGTCATGCGCCACTCATGCGCCAGGCTTTTCAAAATAACCCTGTGGCACCGCGGTATCAGCCGATACCGCGTTTCGCACCTTTCTCTCCTCCTCCACCTAACTCGCAGCAGCAGCAAGTCATGAATCCCAACATGTTTCCGTACAATTGCCATCCACACGTTGCTCCAAACTACGTTACATCTGGTCAATTATCGTTCATGAACTCTGGATTGATGGACACAACTGGCGAGGTGCCGGACAAGTTGCGGCAGGATGCCACGCAAACGGGAATGTATCCAAGTGCCTACAAGGTATTTGCCAACAGGTCTGGAGAACAATTAGATCTGCAGCAGTTATTTGAAGCGCAGAGCCGTAACCAAGGTGATCGGATTTCTTTCAACGTACCAAATATGCCACCTCCTTTTCGAGGACTGCATGTTGTCCGAACACCGGCAGTGACCAAAGACGTGTCTTTGGGGTGAAGTGAGTGACGGAAAAAACAATTGGGGCACGAGATAACACCGTATTAATAACAGGAAATCAGCAGTGGTATTTTACTGTTTTTTCCAAGAAATCATTGTTTTAATATTTGGAGGATTGGTTATTGAATTGTTGGTTAAAAAGCAACGATCCTTTTTTAATTTCTACTCTGAAAAGGTTGTGCGGCAACAAGCTGTATAATTGAATAATTTGAGTATGTAATGAGTTTTGCATGGTTGCAAAATTGCCACATTTAATTACTAAATAGCAGTCTGTTTTATTGGCTAATAAGTAAGAAACCTGTTTTTGACGTTTCACTGCATGCAGTTTTAAACGAATTTGTCACTTTTACTTTTTAATGTGTAAATATATTGTTTTGGGAGTGGGAAATTGGAAAGAGTAGACACTCATTGTGTTTTATAATTATTGAACAGGTTTTTTTGCTTAATTTGATTTCAAATATGTTGTGCTAGACCACGAATGATTAAAGCTGTTTGTGGGTTTTTGGAAGGATGAACTTTTAACATTTCATTGTTTTTCTTCAAACCATTGCAAATTCGTTTGTACTGGACATTGTTGAACATCAGAGGTTTATTTCATAAAGGGCGAGTTATTTTAGCTGTTGTTTCAATTGGTTATTACTCCTCCACATACACATACAACAAAATGCAGAGCTCCAAAAGGCAAATTTGCCTTACAATTTCCAAAGTTTTGCAGATCTAAATTTATTGCTATGCTCAATTGAGGATTATTTCCTAAAAATTTATTCTGAAATTTCATTGAAAAAAAAAATTGTGTTGCCTATTCGTAAGCAATATCTCTACATTTACAAGATATTGCACACCTAGAAGTGTTTACGAACATAGGACTTTGGTCTATTGCAAACGCGAGACAATGGTCCACCACGATTTCATTTCATGTGGCAAACACATTCCCCACAAAATGCAAACTCAGCATTTCTTTGATTTACCTAAGCCAGGATGCGGGAAATGCCGAGAAAAGACCGCACCACATTTAGTCATTGCCTAGGTACTTTATAATGACGGTAGGTTAGGTTAAATTTATTCTGCACTACACTTCCCACATATAAATCTGGCTTAAAACTGCCAAGTGATGTTGCTAATACATATTCTGCATGTTAAATAATAGACAAATGAAGGTCAAATGCGCCAACCTCTAACCCAACAGTTAATACTTTACGTAAACATTGTAATTGTTTAGTCACATAGTGTAATGTTCATTGTTTCTTATGTATAATGTATAAAACTGTTATTTCAGGATTATCAGCAAGACATTGACCAAGATTCCTAGAACTTGTGTCGACCACTGTGATGTGGACATACACTTGGACAGGACCGACAGGACTCCATTTAAATTATACATCCAGGTACAGATTTCATATTTTCAATTTTGTATTACGGCACTGCACATTTAATTCCCATGTAAAAAATAGTGGCAATCGTGTGCGACAAACTCCATTTTATTATAGCACTATACTGTACAGTGGGTTTTGTTTATTATATCATATACAGATGACAACTGGCATTGGTAGAAGATGGCAACATGATATATATTTGCCAACACAAAACGAAAGGTAATTAACACATTTTATTTTGTATTTTTACTTTATTTTTTAAATGAAAATTCAAATGTCTCCATGATGATGTGTAAAGTTAGATATCAGCTAGGTTGAGGATTGCTTGTAGTTTTTCGTTTCCAGCATCTTTTTGCCGCACATTGCGCAAATACCTAAAAAACATACAAAACAAATATAACTGTGCAATTAATTAATTTTTTTCCATAAAAAATTTGCATTTTGAAACATACCTTTCTTGTAAGCACAACCTGAAATATGAAGAAAGAGTTATTTATAGTTAACACTCTTTGTTAACAAACATTTTTTATTGAATTAAAAACGATTGTGTAAATTGATTAATTTGCATGGTTATAACCTTGACAGTAATGAGACCCAACTTGATGTACTTTCTGTCTGCAAATTCTGCATTGGTCGAATTGCGCCGTGTATGGATTATACCTTGCCTTCTTTGAAGTCAGGGCCTTGTTTTCATTTACCTTACGTCCTCCACCCTCTGCATAACATCACATTATCACATCAAATTAATTAATGGAATAAATCACAATCTGACACATTAAATTTTTTTATATACCCGTTGTATTTCTTGCCCCTGCCTTCCATGGATCTGGCGTTATTACTTTCCCCAATTTCTTTTCACCTATGTAATCATCAATGTTGCAATTACTGTAGTTAAACAATCCACATATACTATATATTTATTACGTTATTTTATTTACATTTGTCGCAAACCATTGCAGTGCAGCTCCGTCTTCGACTCGATCACCTGAAGGCAAATCGAATTGGAGTGTGACGCCGTCTTACGTGACGTTGCTGGTGTACCGACGCGACAATTTGACACTGATAAGGAAAAATTGCAAATAGGTAAGGATAATAATACTTCTATTTTGATTTCATTCTAGTTTCCATGTATTAATTTTACACTTATTTGATCGCAATGATATTTATATGTATGTGTTTATAGACATGGTAATCACATATTTCAACGGATGAATATTTCCCGTCACTTTGTCTTGGCGTTATATTGGTGGCGTCACGCGAGCTGAAATTATTAGCGCCATGGCGCCATCTGCGGGCGTAACCGTGAACAACCCCCAATATATATTTAAGTAACCGTGTGAACAACTATGGCGGACCACTGCAGGTTCTGTTCTGGCTGACAATTTCTTGAATTTGAAT
>JAQFZQ010000528.1:0-31320 GCA_034696005.1 Glomeris marginata | reverse complement strand
CGCTCGAGCATGCGCACTAGAACGTACCGGTCGGTACCGGTGCAGGGTTGAGGGCAGATTGCAGACGCTAGTCCCCTAGCGGACTAATCGATAAGCACAAGGAGAATTATTAAAAAAAAATCGTCGGGATCATCTAAAAATTACGTCGCCATTCTTGTCTGATTTCTTTGTAACGCATGTCCTTCACACAAAAATAAACAGTTAAGAACTGCAAGGTTTTGGACGTTTTCCAATGTACAGCAACTTTAAATTAAGGATGTACTGACATTAAGAACTATTTTGGTTTAATTATCCTGCGTTAATCCAATTTATTGGTTAATAGCTAGCTAATTATAATTAAGGGGTTTCAAATATACTAATATATCACCATTATATAGGTGCATGACCTTCAATGACTACTTCAAGGTTATTAAGATTACAACTTTTTAACCTGTTATAATTTGCATAAGTCTTAGTTTCAATTTAAAAGTTGCAAATGACAAGATGGACGAGGTTGTTCTAAAAATTAACTTTTGGGAGTATTGAGCGTTTCTGTGAACTTATAACTATTATTTTGTGACCCAAAATTTTACTGTTCAACGGATACATATTTATTTTCACAATAATTGGGTACAATGCGATATCATATAGCCTTGTGCCCCACATAACATGCAGTTGGCAATAATTTACATCCCCTCCCCCAATTTAATTTGCATTGAAAATTTATAAAAAATATTCGCACTTTTGCAATGTATAACCTTTCAGTTGGCGGGCCGATTCAGGGAAGAAAGTAAAGCGATAACAATTTACTTGTGCAATAAACTCAAGTGAAACAAACTGGTCCCACCTCGAATCCAAACGCTTGGTATGGCAGTCCATAATCAACAGGCAAAAAGTCATACAATGGCAACTGTACCAATTTCTTGGTCCGGATTTCAAATACAGTCTGCCCATTTGCTTTTCGGCTCTGTTATATTAATACAAAAAAATCTTATTAGAACATGTACTCCATCTTTGAACGTTTGTTTTGTAGCTTGCACATTACACACTTTGCAACCATCATCGACTACTGATGGCTGGTATGATGTCGTGCTGAATTCCTCATCATTAGCAGCGAGGAGTTTTAACGCAGTAGCTGCCGAATTAATGCATGTATATGTGAAGTTCTGAAATGCTTCGTGACTGAGGAGCCGAAGGAATGTCATTTGAACCTGTCCAATAGTTTCGTAGGTTATCTGCAATCCAATTCACAACATTATAAGATAGGTAACATGTATCTGTGCACGGCATAAAACTTTTGCACGCAAGTCCTGCAACTCGCGAGATGCACAACATTTCAAAAATGGGTAATGCGAGTGAAATTGGTGTACATCATTGTCTTGTGAAGTCAATGTATACAGGACTTGGTGAAAAAAATGTTCATTTACACAACCTTAAAACCTCCTCTAAGACTGCTGAACCACTGGTTATTTCCTTCTTTTCGCCAAGGAATATTTGGCATCTATTCAACATAGACGAAATAATGATGAATACTTTTAAATGTAATAATATTATACATTACATAGTATAATAGTAGTATAATAGTAGTACTGAACTTACTTTTCTAGCATGAATATCAGGATACACGCATGTTTCACCTAATCCTGTCATGTTGCAATACACGTAAACCGCATCATCAGGCATCCCCAAATTCGGATCAATCCAATACCAACCTTAAAAATACAAAGGGAAACAAAACTTCATTCCAGCTTTCTGTTTTATTGAACATATAGTTTCCTAAACTGCTGAACATTCACTTATTAAATGTGACCAATTGCTACACGTACCATTTTTGAACTGCGGGTGTCCATAATACAAATCTCTGCAGGTTCGCACCGGATTCTCTCGAGTACCATGTGGCTTCTTTAACTTCTCAATCTCCTGTCTCATTGCCAATACAGATGTGTACATATCAACTATTTTTGAGTTAAAATAGTTGCGTTCCTTC
This sequence comes from Glomeris marginata, assembly GCA_034696005.1. Classification (NCBI taxonomy): domain Eukaryota; kingdom Metazoa; phylum Arthropoda; class Diplopoda; order Glomerida; family Glomeridae; genus Glomeris; species Glomeris marginata. Next base: position 29,354 of record JAQFZQ010000528.1, on the reverse strand, counting down.
GTGCTATTTGATCGAGAGCCATCATCCACATTCTGCTCCATGGCAGCATTGGCTTCGTTGCTTTGGTCAACACTTCGTTTCGGACGATCCCTTTGAAACAATAACTCAGGAGGTATTGAAGGTACCTCCCCTGGTGGGCCCTGGACAATAATTATGAAAACTGTAAATTATTATCCAAAACCAGTCTCTCATGTAAATTAATCACAAGTAGTTAGAATCATACAGGTGGACCAGGGGGACCCTGAAATATAAAATAATATTTGTAAAACAAGCATGACAAATGAACCTTAAAATAATATTGGTTTGTGTAATTAAGAAAAATAAACTCTCTGTTGCAAGAAAATTATGAAGCAGTCAGGTTACACAAACCAAACCATTTCAAGGCATATAGAACTGTATAAGAGCAGATACTTACAGCAGGACCTTGTTCTCCCTTCATTCCAGCTTGGCCCTAAGAAAGAAAACCTTTTGCAATTCAGTTGTAATTAATTCGTCACAATTACAAGTCCACATTTCCAAATGCAACATATTTGCCTGGATATATGGCATGTTATAATTCCACGCTTATACCTGTGTTCCTTTAAGGCCAGTTGGACCTTCAAGACCCTACATTAATAAATGAAGATTACAAAACAAAAATTAAAAAAGGGACACAATTTGTATACTACCGGAAGACCTGGTGGTCCATCATTGCCCTTGCCACCTGCCAGCCCAATTGTACCCTGGTAATAGCACATAACCCAAATTAATAAATGATGCATTTGTGAAAAATATAAACGGTATAACCAAAATTGGAATGCTCAATTCACAGTGTCTCCCTTAGGACCAGGTGGCCCTGATGGCCCTTTCATGCCCCTTTCTCCCTTTTCACCTGGCTCTCCAGCTGCACCTGGTAGTCCACTTTCGCCTCGATGTCCCTGTACGCATTTTCACTGTCTCATTGCAATAAATTTGTAATTCATGTAATACACTCAATTATTACCTTGGTGCCTCTTCTTCCCCTGTCTCCCTTTTCCCCTTTGTCTCCAGAAGATCCCTAAAATAATTAAACTGCAGTTAATTTCACAAATGTGGAGGAACACCTCTCCATGTCCACTTAGGTCATAGATTATTCACAGTCAATGCACTAGCTTGAACATAGAAACTTTATTGAAATCCTTACTGCTGAACCAGGTTGTCCAACTGCTCCAGGAATTCCAATAGCCCCAACATCTCCCTAGATAAAATATAATTTTTACACACTATATCACTTCATCAACACTAGAATTAATAATTACTGCTGGTCCAGGGGATCCCCTAAGTCCTGGAGGTCCAGCTGGGCCAGGCAATCCCTAATACAAAAAAGAAAAATGCATGTTAGTAATTTTATCAGTATAAAATAAAATCATAAAATGTAATTATAGCAATGGCTTATGTACCACTGGACCAAATGGTCCTTGAGGACCACTCTGTCCTGGAAGACCTCTATCACCTTTTTCACCAGTTAACCCAGTACTGCCTTGTCGACCAGCAGGGCCTGGTAGACCCTAAAATTAAATACCACAATCAACATTACGATCATAAAAAGCACAATTATTCCTACACGTATTAGAAACAAGACCTACTTGTTTGCCTGGTGCTCCAGGTAAACCCATTTTCCCAGCTTCCCCTGGTGGACCCTAACAAAGGAAATAATGTACATCATGCAACATACAAGCATTGAGGCTTTAAATCTCATTATAAAAGGAATGATCTCTATAATTTACTACTGGTCCAGGTTCACCAGGCAGCCCGTCATCTCCATCTTTTCCCGATTCACCCTATAAGTAAACACCAATGGTCAGAATTTAAAGAGATAATTAAATGCATATGCCATTCCTCTACCTTCAGTCCTGTTAATCCAGGTTCACCCACAGGGCCAGGAAAACCAGGTGGACCCTGAACACAACAGTGAATTTATTATATTTGCCATATAGATTCAAATGAGAAGATGATATTATCCTGTCATATACTTACAGGAGGACCTTTCCCACCTTCCATTCCTGGTGGACCACGTGGTCCAGGGTTCCCTTGCAGCCCCACTTTACCTTCTTCACCTTTTGGTCCTGGTTGACCTCGTGCTCCCTGATATGCACATCCAATAATAAACGATGCGTAAAGAATGAATGCACGTTTATCACTACACTCACATGAACACCATCCTTTCCTGGCAGACCAATCTGTCCTGGCAATCCAGGTTCACCCTTTTCTCCTTGAAGACCTTCAGGTCCAGGAGGTCCAGGTAATCCCTCGCCACCTTTAGATCCAGGTGCACCTGGTTCTCCTGGAGAGCCTGATGGACCTGCTGGACCTTTTGGTCCAACATCACCCAGTTCTCCTTTTGGGCCACGTGGTCCAGGAAGGCCCTAAATGCATTAATGTAATTTGTCAATTACTATGAACCTTACCGAAGTTTAGTGTTTTCACATGTTAATTACCTGCAGGCCCGGATTTCCAGGGGGCCCAGATGCTCCCATGGGCCCTTCTTCTCCCTGTGCAGACATGACAAATAACATTTCAGAGGTAATATAATATCAATAATTATTACTGTATATCCATGGATTAAAGTTCAACTTACTTTCCCTCCTGATATGCCCTGTGGTCCTCTAATACCCCTTTCGCCTTCTGGACCCTTTGAAATGTATACTAATTAAAACCAATATAATGCAACCTCAAAGGATATCAAAATTCTGAATTTATAATACTGGTGGTCCCGGTTCTCCTCTTGTTCCTTGAGGACCAGTAGAACCTGGTGGACCCTATGAAATAAACAATGTATTGTTATTATTAAATGAACACTTTCATATACGTAAAGCACATGAAACTGCATACATGATCACCCCGTGCTCCTTTGAAACCTTTTTCTCCAGGTGGACCAGGTTCACCCTTGTTTAATAAAACAATATAATTGTATAACATGTTAAGCACATGCTCCAAATATATATAGACTTATACTTTGTCCCCATCTTCACCAGGCGATCCTTGCGATCCAGGTAGTCCAGGCAAACCCTTTAAATGATTCCAAACTGTGCACATTGTATTCACACACTATACCGATTATTTTCAAATAAATTGTGATAATAATAATATCTGACCCTTCCACCCGGAAGACCATCTCTTCCAGTTGGACCAGGCAACCCGGGATCACCCTGAAAACCAAAACACAACAGTGCTCAATGTAATTCATGCAAATACAAAACCGGAAATACATGGAACAATAACATAATTGTAACCAATTCAAAAATTAATGGTAAATATTACTAACCCTGTCTCCTTTTGCACCAGATGGTCCCAATGATCCCGGAGCTCCATTTCGTCCCTAAATAATACATCCATCACTTAACCCAATACAAGTGATTTCATTTGACATTATCACATACCTCCGGTCCTGGTGGACCTTCAGTTCCAGGAGAACCCATGGCACCTTTATCTCCCTAAAATGTGCCACAATAAATATCAATGTAACAAAGATTTTAGAATTCCCCTAAAAGAATACAAGCTCTGAAAATGGTGTTGTAATATTATTTACCGGTGGTCCAGGTGGTCCGACAGGGCCACTCTCTCCTTTCAAACCTTGCGATCCCTGCAAGAAAATATTTGCAAGTTTGTAACTTGTAAACGCTAACCTAACGAGTGTTTGCAAAGCTATTTACCGGAGTTCCTGAAAGTCCACGTTCTCCTGGAAACCCAGGTAATCCTGGTGGTCCCGGAGGCCCTGCATTTCCAGCCAAACCTGGAGGCCCCTGCAAATATAATTTATTTTAATTAATAATAGTACATCCTTTGATATTAATAAGAGTTATTTTTCTTGAGGATTTCTTACTGTAGCGCCTTCCTTTCCGGAGTCTCCAGGCCGTCCTGGTTCTCCTGGAACACCCTTTATTTGGGAAAATTTTAAGATACTGAAATATTAATAAATTACGCAATGCATTATAATCAACTTACAGGTGTTCCTGGTGTTCCTGCCTCGCCAACAGGTCCAGGTTCTCCTGTTGGACCCTGGAAAGCAAATATAAACATTTACACCGCATTTCATAGTACAAATTTAAATTTGTCCGGCAATATATAGCAATACCTGAGGACCAATTACACCTGGTGGACCTTGTGAACCAGCTTGTCCTGGTTCTCCCTTGCAAATAATGCCACAAACATAAGTATATGCTATTTAGTTGTTTACAATCATTTAAGTCATATTACCGGTGGACCCCTTTCACCAGGATTGCCTGGAATTCCATCTTTTCCAGAAGTACCCTTTTAAAAATAAAATAATAGTAAAAGAATTATATGAATGACATTAGAGAATCAATTAAAGAGGGTCCGAATTTTAATATTATCTTAAATATGCATACGTATATACTGAAATAAGAAATTATTGATTTCCAGAAACACGTGAAAATATATTATAGCACTTAATTACATGGGAACCGGGTGGTCCTGCAAGGCCCCTTGGACCCTCTAAACCTTGAGCACCACGTTCTCCCTGGGTTCCTGGAGGACCTGGCTGTCCAGTATCGCCCTAATAATTAAAACAACTGACATTTCAACATGTGAAACATTTACATAAGATGACAATTAAACATCTATCCTTCACTTAATATATACTAATTATACTTTGTCCCCTGTTGGGCCAGGTTTTCCTTGCTGTCCTCTAGCTCCTCTATTTCCCTAAAATAGGTAATAATCACCACTGTATCAAAATTGTTCTTACAGTCAAAAATGCATATAGTACAACATATGCATTGCACGTTACCCTCGGTCCTTGTTCACCTCTTTCTCCTGCAAGTCCAGGATTGCCCTAAATATAATGAACAGTGCCCCTTTAATGCACACACATCTTTCAAATGTGAGTTATGCGGATTAATGAATGGAAATACCCTCTCTCCTTTTCTGCCTCTTAGTCCTGGTCTGCCAGCATCACCTTTATCTCCCTACAAAGAAACAGAACATTACAATTTCATGTACTGGTAGTTTAACTAACTGATGACCAAGTGTTGACACACCTTTAAACCTGGTTGACCAGGGTAACCCTCAAGTCCTGGAGGTCCAATTTTTCCCTTCATGAAATATGATATATTCATATACCAATAGTTAAAGGATCTGAATAAATTGTGGACTGCAAATTATAAAGAAACCTCTCAGCTTACCTTTTCTCCAGGCTGACCAGTTGGACCAGTTTCACCCCGTGGTCCTTCAAAACCCTATTGCCACAAATCTAGATCAACTTAATTATCGTAATAATAAAATTTCTAAATGGTAGTTTATTAAGGTTATCAACAAACCTTCGGGCCCTGTGGACCTTCTAATCCAGCTACACCAGTTAAACCACTAGGTCCCCGTTCCCCTTTAGGACCCAGATCTCCTTTGAGTCCATCAACACCTTGGGTACCCTGAACAGTGCCATTTATCATATTTAATAATTACTGGCAAGCACAAATGGCCTTCTTAAAGAAGTTTACTTACTTTGTCTCCTCTCTCACCAGGAGGTCCCCTCGAGCCTTGATCACCCTACCATAATAAGACATACAGTTTATAAAATTGTTCCGAAGCCTTAATAAAACATATCACAAAGTTTATCACCTTCACACCACGAGACCCGGGAAATCCAATTGGTCCTTGGTTTCCAGGTGGTCCCAAATCTCCCTTCCCACCAGGAGATCCAGAGTTTCCGGGATGACCCTAATGACATTATATTGCAAGCCATTTTGTAGATGGAACAACAATGTTTTGTGATTATGTACTTACTGGAAGACCATCTGCTCCTGGAAGTCCTGGTAAACCAGGCTTCCCCCGAGGACCCTGATTACAAACAAAAACAAGGAATAAATATATTGTACAATAATGCATACTTAACAATCCCAATAAAACATTACTACAATTATTACCTGAGATCCTGGTGGTCCTTGCAATCCTTGTTGCCCAGGAGGACCCTGCAAGAAATTTAATCTTAAAAATGTCATGGTTGTGTGCTTAATACACAGGATTCTCCACAAACCACTGGTCCTGCTGGACCTCCTTGACCAGGTGGACCGGGTTGGCCTGGAGATCCCTACAGATGACATATCTAGGTGTCAATATACTTCAATTGTAATGGGGTAAGATATTATTTGAAGGAATACCATGTTCCCCTTTGGGCCTGGTGGGCCTTCAGATCCAGGGATGCCCTAAGTCCATAACAATACAAATGAGTACTGATATTCGTAATAGATTCTGCACACCAAACTACAAATATTTATTACTGGTGGGCCCGATAATCCAGGAAATCCTCTTGGACCAGGAAATCCACGTGGTCCCTGATTAAAAAATTGACCGACACTAATAAATGTTCTTATTTATGGGCATAAAGTAGTTGAACATTTTAAACCCATATTTCATACCATTTCACCGGGCAATCCTGGTAAACCTGGTGGCCCTTCATCACCCTATGATTTTCTTATTTTAGTACACTATTCACAATGAGGTCTTGGAAATTGAGCAACAAAATTGACAACAAACCTGCATGCCATCATGGCCTGGAACACCAGACTCTCCAGCACTTCCTGAAAGTCCCTAAAAATAAATTCACTTGTTAACGTGGCATTTGAAATTATCTGCTATGTTCAGCGCAACACTCCACTTTGTTGAATTACAGCTGTTAATGAACTTCGTACTGCAAATTAAAATCTATACTTACTCTATCTCCTTTTTCACCAGGAAGACCTGGCAAACCTGACATTCCATGTTCTCCCTAATTTCAAAATTAATATCAGTTTTCACCTCGTATACTGTAACTTTATCGCAATATCGATCACAAGTGAGCAAAATATAATACTGACTTTAGGACCAGGCGGTCCAGATAATCCACGTTCACCATCACGACCTGGTTTGCCCTAAACAAAAAATCTAACTGGTTATATTGAGTAAACAAAATATAATAGGTTAAACTTTATTTCGTACCCTTCGACCCTCTCGTCCAGGTAATCCCATAATTCCCCGTAATCCTCGTTGTCCTGGTTCTCCTATTTCTCCTTGTTCCCCTTTTGCACCTTCTGGACCTACCAATCCCTACACAAGAATACAAAAATGAGTTAAAAACTCAACAATGTTAATGTTTTCCTAGCTAAGGGAATTTTCTCACATGAGGTCCTGGCAAGCCAGTCAATCCCATTGGTCCAATTGGTCCTCTCATTGCTTGCTGCAAAAATAAGGGCTGAACTGTAATAACATGAAATTTGATTTGTAAGATTATGAATGAATAATGCTAACCATATGTTGACTTAGCATCTGCCGCAATGGTTCCATCAGATCCGGCCCTTTTTGATGACCTTGTACTTGAAGCTGCAGAACAAGAAGTAATGTTAATGACTTGCAGATGCAGAAAACATATGAAATACTGTACCGGAAGCATGAAAACATGTCCTGGAGGTCCTGGTATACCATCTGAACCTCCAAATCCATCCCGGCCAGGATCACCCTGTAATCAGAGATTAATAACAATATGATAATTGCCAACATATAATGAAATCATGGGTATCTATCTACCTTATCTCCTTTCAGTCCCTGTATTCCTGGAAGACCTTGATATCCTCTTGGCCCTGGAGGGCCCTAAGAATTGCAAAATTCATTTATGCAAGTAAATTTGTGGATCTAAAGTCATTTCTTCAATTTACAAAACCACGCAATAGTACAATGCAAACACTTATAGTACATAATATGACTTATTTAAATAATTAGACTATATAGGAAATACATTTTCTTACATTAGTGGTGTAATGTGGCGTGTAGCCAATTACGTTGGTTGTTGCACCAGCTGAAGATATAATTTCTCCAGATCCCAAATCCGGTATAGAAGGTAGAGATGAGATTACAGTCTCATTGTCATAGTCAAAATCATAATTTTCTTGGTCGGTTGTATCATCGGTGTCACCGTTGCCATTGAACGTGTACCTAACATTAGCGTTGCCGCTGAAGTCATCTTGCGGAAGAGGAGATGAACAGTCTGGCATGTACTGCAAACATTGTTCGTACGCAGCTTCAGGGGATGGAATAATGAGCAGTTGTTGTATATCACCCTGAAAAATGAATGCGATTGTGACAAAATACTTGTATATAGCAATTTGATCGGAAAATTAAATCTCATGTTTGGTGTTAGTACCTGGAAGTGGCCTTCATCTAAAAGTTGTTGTCCCATGACAACAATGCCTGCAGTGCTAATATGAGAATGTTCAGGGCGAGTCAATGAAGTGGTTTTTTGGCTCTCGCAATCCACTATCAATGTCACTGAATTGCCTTTCACACTGAAAGCCAATCTGTGCCACCTGAAAGGTTAAAGTAGAGTAAAATATCAAGTACATATTTGCGACACCTATGCTTGAACAAACACGTTATCATATTAAAATACTGGACCTAGTCAATGTATGTACTTACTGGCCATCATTAACCTGCGTCTGAAAAATTGGTGACAGACTATGTGGTAACCCTCCATCACGATCTTGATATAACAGGCTCACATTAGAATTTAGTTTAACAGCTAACTGCTCATCTCCTGTTTCATGGTAAATGGTGAACACAACAAGACTGAAGTCAGCCTCTGGGCGTAATGTGATAAGTATTGAAAAGTCATCAGGAAAACCATCTAGAGAAAAGGAACCAAAAATGTCTTTAATATAACCAAACAACTACTTGCCAGTGATGGTAGGTTTTAATTTGAAAACTGAAGGTATACCTGGGAAAGCCTGTGCTGTCGGCACAGTTAATACTGCCCTTGAAGTGATAGTATATGCTACATCTGGAGTTCCGTAAATGGGTACACCTTCGTGAATTCGAATGGCACGATTTGGACATATTCCCACTGTTTTCTCAATGCCAAGTGGCTCGCTTTCTATATCAACAGCATCCAGAAGGTCGCAAGAACCTATTGCAAAATACACGAAAAATCACAACTGGGAAAATGCATGCAATGACCCTCCAGAGTGGTATCATGTACACAGCACAACCATGAATAGTGCGTAAACATGCATGCATGTTTATTGCACCACATATTATAAAGAATTATTTTCAAATACCAATACAATTATGAGATGAACTCTAAGTTTTGCTCGGTTATTGTTTTGTGCTTTTCTAATACATACATACAGATACATAATTTCAAAAGTAAAGATTGTTCATACAGCGAGGGACTATAAAATTAAATGATTAAAAAGTCATGGAAGAAGTTCATTACACTGAATACATTTTGGTTCTTAGAAAACATACAATTGTACGTTTTAATTTTAATGAGCTTTCATGCAGTTTAATGTTTAATGTTATCATAGTGCAGACCTTTAATCATTATATTGTCCATTTAAAACACATGCTTTAAAATATGCAACGCTTTACACAATATAAATTTCCGAACTTCATATTCAGAAAATAGTTACCCTTCAGCAATGGAAAACAAACACTGTGAAAACCATATATGGCATGTTTCAGCGAGCAGCTATATTTGTCTAAAATGCTTTTAACCGAACCTTAAACTATACCGTTGTATTTAGAAATTGCCACGAAACCATATACTACAATACTACTTAATCAATGAGAAAGTTTTATAGCTAATTAAATCAATGAACTGTCAACATGTAACGTTTATAGCATATCAGTAAGTAATTGGATTATGTGTGTCATATATGCATATTAAATGATCCATGAAAAACTTTGAATGCATATTTATAATTGCCAACAGATCTTGTTTAAGTAATCGCAAATAACAACTTTTCGCAATTATAAAAATAGCTTTCAAAAACTGCCAAAATAAAAGCAACCGGGCCAAGGCAATGAACCACATGAAATGCGATAGTGCTAGTAGGTTGGATGACCCCGGTCAAATTGCCCTTTGACACCATCTTTACTATTTTGTACTAATATCACAGGAAATAAAACTGAAAAACACTCGCAAAATATTTACAATCTTACAATTCCCTTTTTCAGTAAGAAATTTTCAGGATATCCTTTAAATATTACTCTGAAATTACTGAAATCGGAGATAAAAACATGCATTATCAACTTTAAACTGCTGCTATTTTGTAAAAGATCATCTAAAAATGGAGAACTGAGATTGAATCGCATATTGCAAAAAGATTCACATAAGAAAAATGAATGGTAAAAGAGGAAAAAATGAAGAGCTAAACTTCTAGCTATATTTACCACTTGGTAGAGCAGCTGCCACAGAGATTACTTGCAGTTGCCATACTACGAGGACGAAACACCAAATTATTTTCCTTGTCAATGAAAAGTTCTGCAAATCCCACACAATGCTGCACATCACTATAGAAGGAAAACTGAGATTGACATTAGACTTTTTGTGAATTTCAAATGTACATATAACTGTCCCATGCAGTTTGCCGCGAGATGCGCAATGTGCCAAAGTGTCTGGGCAAGTAACTGCTTTCGTTTACTGCGGTTCAGTAAGCTTATAACTGAACAGTTGGAATGCGCCTTTGAACTCGATTTTTTTCTCTCACTCTCTCCAAAGTCTTCTTCGTCTTCCTCATGCTCCTGTTTCCGTTCGTCAAATCCGTCACCAGTTTTTCCAGCATCTGGTTGAACTTTTTATCATTCACTTTGTCATCCTTCGCTCCAACACCATCCAATAACTTCATGTGAGATTCCCATGAACGATGTCCATCATCATACTGAAAGCAATGTTAAAGAAAGGAATTGAATAACCAAGATGCTTGTACAGGGTTCACAGAAAGTCAATTGACAAAACCTACCCATAAATATAAAATACATTTCATACTGTGACCAGGACTTTTAGGGAAATCCAGAAGCAATATATCTTCCATGCTAATAAATGATTGCATGTACAGTACATCAAAAATCCAGTAGTGTTCTTAAAATTTGAAATGTATTGGAATTGAACAAAGTATAATAATCAAGATTTTCATATTAACCTTTTCAAACATCTTACAGTATGAAAGAAACTATTTATTGGCCAATGTATATGGACTTTCAAGATGCCGTCTGCTGTCCATGAAGTCAATGTATAACCAATATGATGAAATCTATTAAAGAAACTCTAATGGCAGTCACATCTGCTGAATTCATTCCCAGGAACATGAATACGTCATCTCTTGCCACCCCTTCGAATATTTAGAAATGGGAATGAGGAATAATATTCAATATGCAACTTATTCAGTAGGAAATAAAACTCATGCGGTTCATTTATTAAAAGAAAAAGCTATTTCCAAGCTAAATTCTGGAGGATATATAACAAAGTTATTTTAATAAAATTATAATTTAGTGAACTGACGTTCATATTGCATTATTTAGAATTGTATACCTCAACCCACTGTTTTGTGGTTTTATTAATGAGTCACATATAGTACAGTTTGGGAAAATATAAGCAAAATCAGATTTCTGGGGTTTATTTTATTTGTTACTTGGTATATTTAATTTGTTAAAACTCCTCCTTCATCACTCCTCTGCAATTACCATAATAGGGATATAGGAAGGCAAAAACACGCAAGTATACAATTACAATATCAAGACATATGTATATGAAAGCCTTTAAATCATGCTCAAAAATCGCATATATTATTTTAAGTTGCCATAGCAGGGTGCGGTCCAGTCTTATCTTGCAGCTGATATCATCAAATATGTTGGGCAATTAACGTCTAAAAACAAGTACAGCCACGTCCGTATGATCTAAATTCAGTATAGCTTACGGCTTACATCAACCAGCAATTTAATTACTTCATTTTCATATAGAAATTCACAGAGAAATAATGTTTTTCCTTGTGAGTATCATCTTTGTATCGTTGGCTGCTTTCAGCACACCGGAAAACTTGTTCAACCAATCCTACGTCAACAGTTGAGTAAATGTTTAAAACATACTATATTATTTATATGCATATCATAATAATTTGTTGAACTTCTTTGCCCCAGGTAGTGAAACCACTCTTGGTGAAACTTTAAATGGCCATTTGGAATATTGCAATAACAGTAACAACTGTGCCCAAGGCCTTCAATGTATTTCATCAGGTTATGAGACTGATAACCGTTGTTTCAAGACAGGCATGTTTACTAATTGTTACTGTTGCCAATGGATATGCTGCAAGTAATCATAATAATGTTTTTGAACTGCAGATGTGCCTATTGGGGAAGATTGTTGGCTAACAGAAGAATGTGCAGATGACAATGCACATTGCATCAATGAAACATGCCAAGTTCCTCCTGCTGCAATGTCATCTTGGGGTGAATCCTGTAGTACAGACTTTGATTGTCCCTTTGATGAACTATGTTTATCAGCATCGAATTATTCCCTGCTTTGTCTGAAATCAGGTGTGTATTGATGCTTATATTTATTTCTGTATTTCCCATATATTCATATGCATATGCAATTTTCTTTTCAAATTTATGAATGCATAAAACTAATTTAAAGCTTGTCCTGCATATTATATTTGTAGGGATAAGCCTTGGAGAACAATGCAAAGACGACACTGAATGTTTTGCTTGGAATGAACATGCAATTTGTTCAAAAGAGAAACAACAATGCGTTTGCAAAGCAGATTACACTGAAGAATTTTCACAATGTATTCCATCTTATGATGAAGACAATACAGAGCTAGACGGTTAGCAATTTTATGCGAGACTTTTCAACATTTTTTTTTACAGTAGATTAATTTAAATGATAAGCAAGCATGGATGTTTACTTTTTATATACTCCTACAGATTCATCAAATTGGGGACATGAATGTTTGAATGCGGATGAACTGTTTTGTGATGGATTACGTGGTCTGCTATACTGCAGCAAAGACAGCAACCCATCATTGCAGAAGCTTCGGTGTTTGAAACCATGTCAGTATACATGTCTAACATAGGTTAATTCGTTTACATACTTTCGTTTATTTGTTAATTAGATGCAGAATTAGGTGAAACATGCAAGGACTTGGTTGAATGTCAAGTTTGGGACAAAAATGCAGAGTGCAATGGAGTTTGTACTTGCAAACAAGGCTATGTGAAATCTACTGATAATAATGGCTGTACTGTTAGTAAAGTCAGTACATTATATTTACCACCAGGTATTATGGCGGCTGAACAATGTATTAAGCGGAGTCAAGGTACCTAAGCTAATTACTATAAATTCCAATGTAAGGGTACTATATTCAATGCAATAACAAGGAGGAAATTTGCTTGGCAAATGGTTTGTTTCCTTCAAATGTGAGTGAAAATAGCTGTCATTGTTTACACCCAGGTAATAGAAATATCTGCATGTTATACAAATTTCGACAAATGATGACAATTTAAAAATGGATTAAATATTATTTAGCATCCTTATGGGAGAAATGTTACACTGATGAGGATTGCCTGGTTAGGGACCTTCATAGCAGATGCAAAAACTTTGCACATGATGTCAGTCTATGTGTATGCCATGCAGGGTTTTTGGAAGATAAACAGTGCTTCGCACCACCTGTTGGAGCTGCTGAAATAAGTATATCTATAAATTTGTAAATTACCTCTAAATAATAAATTCAATCTCTGAATAGGAACTAAAATATCATTAAACTTTTCCAGTAGATTTCCTCTCTAACTTAAATATGTAAATTTTAATGTGCTGTTTCAATTTTCTAGTCCTGTATATCGCAATCATCTGCAGCTGTGCTGCAGTATTTAGTGTTGCACTCATGGGCCTTTCCTGCGCTAAGCACTGTAGGTAAGAAGTTGAGCTCGATCAAAAAGATATGTGGAAATTATGTTCATGTAGTGCAGCAAGTAGATTTGTTTCATGCATTAATTTTTTGTAATTTTCCTTACAAAAAGGTGTGATTGCTGTGGGAAGAAAAAACCTCCCAGAGAGAGGATTATTTACACTCGCATCGGTCCTTCAAACAGCTGCACGCCAGACATCGTTGGAAACAATAATGACTTCGAATTCAGAACAGCCGAGGCATGATATACAGGATAATTAAATTTGAGTGTTTAACCACAGCTACTGATTTGTATAAAATAAAATAATAAAAATACATATTTACATCATAAAGATAGTTTTTGTGACCAATAAATATTTGTGTCATGTTACACTTGTTCACATGTGTTATATCAATTTGGATAAATGCAATGTAGTAACTTAAATTATACACACATTCAATCAACACACTAGATTTGAAGTAAAATATAGAAACAGACTTACAGTGGTAGGAATTCACGAAGTGCGCTAGCTTTTTTCATGGAATGGATCAAATTCACCAGTAGACCTTCACTTTCAGCAGGTGAAAAGTGACAATGTTATTCTGTGGAAGATACCAATATTAGAATGTACAATAACAACCAAAATAAGTAACTCTTACTTAAAATAAAGTTTACCAATTTGCCAGTTTCAAGTAGATAGTTGTCATTTCATAAGACATTTGCACCCTGAAACAAAATATAAGTTTATTAAGACAAGACACTAGCTTGATAAAAGTTATAACTAGTTTGAAACTTACAACAGCAGCTTATGCTCCTTGCAGATTTCAAACTTCAAAATACATAAATATTCGTATTAAATACAATAAAACTTCGGAATATGTACCGTTAAATTTTATTGTGATTACCAAGAGGAATCCAGTAAACCTATTCTTTACAGTAATACAGCTTCGTTTAATTAATTAAAATACTCTAAAAATGTATCAAATTTCAATTAGCCCAACCGAGTACCGGGAACTTAAAAATCTCGGTCCCCAATATTATCACAAAAATTTCATGCCTTTCAATAGCTGTGTTTCTTCAGTTTTCTTTTTATGATACATCCCACCAACAAATAGCCGTACAAAATTCAATCAAATTGAAAAATAACCAGTAAAATTACTATTGTACAATAATCAGGATTTATGAAACGTGGCAAGGCAGCAAATTACATGATTAACTGTCAAAGGTAAATATATGTTAAAAATATCGGTAAATATTAAGTTTCCTAAAAATGACATAACAAAAGCGGGCACTACATTTCACTATTTTGTTGCAATCGATTTGTATTTTTAGTAATGTTAACATAAATAAATTCCTGCTTCATTATTCACATTCCATTATTTCATTGAAAAGCTATGTGGAATGCTTTAATAAATTCCTCTTGTCAACTACCAATTAGAGATGGAAGGAACTGTTTCAGAGAGCATCTGAAACCGAAGCATGCGCAGTGAATTTCTAACACATTGAACACACTTCATAGTGTCCAATATGCAAACGGGAATTATTTACATAATTTAGGAATTTGATTGATTCCAGATGGACAAAAATGTACTATTATAATTATACGAGAAGTCACGAATTAATTTGCTTCAAAAATTCACAATTGTCACATGCATTCATTTCCATTTCATTGAGGGCTGACAGAGCAAAATTTGCTATTTTGTAATTTCTTGGAAACCTGACAATTGCCTTTCGAAAATATGAGGCACCATTAAACGCATTTAGCTACAGATACATATACATACATACAATTTCTGCTTAAAAGAACGGCTTTGAAGACTTTCCATATCTACATCACTGTCAAAACGTCGATTGTTCTGCACTAAGTTTGAACAACGCGTTGACAGAAGTTTTGCCAAAATGTCAATGGGCATCATTATTCTTTTTTTTTTTGGCACAGAGAAGACTTTGCGAATCCTTAGTATTGTACGCCTCGCAAATGTATAAGGAAACAGCCGCAGCACAAACCAAATGCTTTGTTAATATTCTGGTAATTCCGTAAGTGAATGAGTGATGGAATAATCCAGGATGCAAGTGGTGTCAATCCCAATAACCAATACTATTCGAATTTCTCCGTCACGTATGCAAGTGGAAAGAACCCAACCTAAAATATTTTAAACAAAACGAATCCATCAGCAAGTACTCGTACAATCGACTCCATATATAAAGAAATATTAGGTTTCACACTGCAAAATTTTGGGATAGAAATTAATTAATGTCATTTGCACAACATTAAACTGTTCACAGGGTTCGCATAAGTTTAGACCCATAGATACATACCTGCTGCCTGATTTGGCCATTCCACCAGCCTTTGTCACCTCCCTTTTTGGACAATATTGCCACCCGCTCTCCTTTCTTGAGTGAAAGCATATTAGGTGTAGTGGCCTCAAAGTCATACTCTACTATTGCATATCCTATTGGAGCTAAAGTTCAACAATTCTACAATCAGAACAATGAAGTAAATATGATTAACTGAAAGAACAATTCAAAGATTCCTTGCCATTATTTGCAGGCATAGAGTTTTGCTTGAACGGCCTCTGAAGCGTGATGTCAAGTCCGTGAAAACTTTCCGACAAGCTATTTTCTTCGTACCACCTTACAAGCTCCTGCGATTGCAACAGTTCTATAATAACGATACACCATATTCAACAGACTCATTTGCCGCAACACTTACAACAATCGACCTGAAATATTTGGACTCCGAAAGGTAGTATCGACCATCATCCGAGCAAACTCGCATGTGTTTCACTTTATTATCGTGTCTGAAATATAAATAACATTTATAATAGGCAACAACTAGCGGAAATTAGCCATCATCTCAAAGAATTCTTACTTTATACTAATAGCATATTTGCCATTTTGTCTGTCACTTATCCTGACTAAAAACGATCCATTTGGTAGTTTTTCTAAGCAAGTCGTAGCCGAGTCGTGATCCAATCGACCCGCAAACCTAAAACAGAGTATTGCATATGGAAATCTGTGCATGATTTCAGTTACTTACACCTTACACCATACCATGGATAATCTTCCATGCCAAGTGATGTTGAGTCATTAGGTAAGGCTGGTGGAAATACAGGTCTCTCCAACTTTGGTCTATCGGAAATCTTACGCTGTGTGCAAACATACAAAAACATCAATTCAATGTGCAATATTAATTAAAACTATCAATGTAAACCTTTGCCTTACCAAGAGTTCATTCACATGATCCGAGGGAAATAATCCTAGTTCACCTGTTTTGTTCAATTTACCTTCCCAGAAATCATTGTTATTTTTCTGAGTAACGTATATTATATCATTCACATTGAATGACAAATGTCCTGAAATATTTCCTTCATATGGTTTAACAGCAACTGCTTTGTCTAAAATTGAGGGGAAAAATTCCAATTAATTGCTATATTTCAGTTGCATCGTAAACATTATATCAGGCAGAAATTCTGATACGAAGCTGTGAGATTTGACAAATTTATAAACAAAATAATACTCAATACTCACATTAAACTAATTATTACTCACTGATTGTGGAGGGATGAAACTCGGTGGTCATGTCTTGTGGAACAGGATGA
Organism: Glomeris marginata; assembly: GCA_034696005.1. Lineage (NCBI taxonomy): Eukaryota > Metazoa > Arthropoda > Diplopoda > Glomerida > Glomeridae > Glomeris > Glomeris marginata. Next base: position 12,090 of record JAQFZQ010000528.1, on the reverse strand, counting down.
GGATCAAGGTTTGGTGGTCGTGGGGGTAAACTTGGAGCTCCTGTATGAGAAATTGAAAAGTTTGAACCCAATGAAAGAAATAGGTTCTAATATAGCAAAATTTAACTGACCACATGATCGCACCAAACTAATGCAATCCTTGTGTACTTTCATACTGCAGGCTGTGAACAAAGAAAAATATCAACTTTTATCTGATATGTACCAGAAAACATTATAATATTATATTAAAGGGAACTAAAACTGTCTTACTGCTGCAAGTATAGCCTTGGAAAAATACGCCACGTAGTAATTTCTCACAATGGTCGCACGATGATGGCTTTGGAAAAGTGGTCATTTGGAAAATGTGATCCCCATTTCTACCAGCTGCTGGTGTAATATTATCTCTGAAACAAAAACATTTTTAGCTTAAATACCAATTGGCAAACATGTACTAGAACTTTATGAACGGCATTTACTTACATCGCTTTCCTGATTGCTTCCATTGACTTCTGTTTCTTTTCAGCTGTCTTGGCATACATTGTAAATGCTGTTGAATTATCGGAATGAACAAGAAACCAATAGTGACCCCACTAAAAGAGAAAATACAATTAGTCAGAATAATCTGACAAATTCACGCAATGCATGTATTTAATGTGTAACCTTGTCTCTTCCAGCTGATTTTGGGGCATCATTCACTTTGAACTCGGATAAAACGAGTGCATGCTTAAAACTGTATTGTTCTCCCTGAAAAATATCAGCATGTTAATAAATATCAAAATACAAACATATCAGATAATAATAGTTTCCTCAGCCGTATTGCAAATATATTCCAAACATTCCATCAGCATGCAATATCAGTTACAAGCAATTTTACCCGCAACAGTTTATCCATCATCTAACACAGCAGCGTCCATCACAATTATAAATATAAAACGATAATTCCATTGTCATAGCAAAACAATGACTACATTTTATGTTACAAGTACAGAGGTAAACAGGTGATGTAATGTAAATAATCTCTTTAAATTTCCAAGGTTTGTATGCACAATAATAACTTATACAATGATTGCAATTGTAGAATTCTCACCTTTGTGCTCTTGCACATCAACATAATGCGATCGAAAATGAATATATGCCTGACCAAAAAAATAAAACATAAAATTTTAGTTAGGACATTTCCAAAATGAAGTACAAATGCACGTTTACATTAGTCCGTACCTTGTTTTCAATTTGTTGTCACCATGGTCTTTTATCCTGAGTTCTGCATCTAATAACAGCCTGCCATAGTCTTTCAGTTCCATATTTTCTGGCTAAAATTATAAGGAAACGACAGTTAACACAACTTTCTATTTGCATGGATCTACTACTTATAATTAAGAAACACTAGCACTTCTTACCATGCAAAGATCAGTTATACTCTTCTGAATTGTACAGATGATTTGAATTGAATCGTTGTCTCGTTTCACTTCGTTTATAAAATGCGATAGATCCTGTTAAGAAACGAATAACAAACAATTAAATGTGAGCATTTCATGTAGGAGTCACTCCAATTCCAGAGACTCTTACCAGCATTGCATCAAGGGCTTTATCAAGCCCATCTCTATCCACATGCTTATTTGGAGTGTTTTTTAGGAGTTCCTAACCAAGTACATTCACATGTCGGTCAAAACCATCCAATTCAGAAACGAACTGTAACATTCTAAGTCACCTTTAGCAACAAATGATACTTGAGGACCCTTTGCATCGGCACCGACAACAGATCCCTCAACTTGAATTTGCCTTCATTCGCTTCTTGCTGACATTGCTTTAACGAACAAATCAAAATGCATTAAAATTGCAACACAACTTACCCACAGAAACAAAAATCCCAGGAATAAATAAGCATAATTACAGTGACTTGTGTGTTTATAAATTCGCTTTTGTTGCACAGGTCATCTATGAGAGACTGAGCACTAGGCAAATTGGAGCAATATTCGCCATACAAAACAAACCGGTCTTTCCAGTGGATAAAGCAATCACTGATTCTGGGACTGGAAACACCGTTTGAAGTGCTGGGAATAGAAGAACATGCTTTGGAAAGCTCCGAGTGAAATCCAGTGTGAATTTCAGCTAATTCCTGGAAGAATAAATGCAATTAATGTCATTATTATGCAACGTGGTAGCTATACAGAGGGTATGATGAGCTTACTTTTATGTTCAAGAAGATCACTTCCCGGTCCTCCTTCTTGATTACAGATTTCAAAGGTCTCATGAAATGCCGAATGATCATATTGAGAGCATTGACGTAGTTTTTCTCAGTTTCAACCAGCTCTTTGATGCAGAAATCTCGTTTTTCTTTAGGGGCTTGAGATGGAGCAGCAGCCTAAAATAAATACCAACGAAAAGGTTACGTATATCCATATCAATTCCGACAAGAATAAATTTGTCACTGATTATAGCAAACACTTGCAAACATGTTTCCAGAAAAAAAAAACAGAATAATTGTGTGTGAAAGCATGTTATTCGCACACACCTGAGCTTGTTCAGTTTTCTTGATGGAGCACAAATCCTCATAAATGCCCTCCTCTTGGATATGGACGTCAGTGTAATTCTCATCATACTCACCGAATTCAGGCTCAGCACTACTGGAGATGAGAGAGGAAAGGGAGAGAGACAAAGCCAGGAATGGCGTTAGATGCAATCAAAACATGCCATTTACTATTACTACATTGCAGCCGATGATACTAGTAAACAATCAGCAAATGCATTCATCAACTTATGCAATCGCAGGCCTGTGTGTATTGATGTTATTATTGCACATTCATAAATACAAACCAAATTAAATACTAGTAAGTACTATACAACACAGTACAAAACATACTTTCCTGCAATAGCATCACCAACAAAATCTTACAAACATAAATAAACTAAGTCAGTGGGAGTGTAGTGCATAAAAACAGATCTATAATTCAATTATAGTGCTGTAATAAACATCAACTAAATTATTTAATTTCAATGCAGTTTCCTAAAGAACTACATTATCTACTTCATTTTGTGTCCGTTTAATTGCCATGAACTTCAGTAGTTATGTACATCGGAACGCAAAAATATTTTGCATTAACTTGGTTTAATATAAAATGTAACATTAGTGAGTGCTTGTAACATACTGCTGATAACACTGCATTCTGATTATGAATAGCTCATATAAGGATCACATTTTCATAGTTATATCCTTTTTACAATGACAGGCTTTCAAAACAAAACTTCATAAAATATTATTGTGTTTGTCATTCTTTCATGCAAAAAACTGTAGTAAAAGTGCAATTTATTAGCACGGTTGAAAGCAATATTATTTGGCAACCTGCAGTTTAAATGGCCTAATATACAATATGTAATTTAGAAACCTCAGTATTTGCAATTTATTCCTGGACCTTAATTAGTTTTTCAAAATATTTCTCAATTAAAAAGACCAGTATAATGCTGAATTTGCATTAATTAAATTATCACGGTTAATGATCCAAGTTCCATGTCGTTGGTAAATCCTGCATATTAAACTTTGTGAGCAGACTACTAATACTATGCAACACTGAACAATATTTCGTGCACAGCGGCAGTTAATGTGATTAAACCAAGAGCTTCATGCAAAATTATTCATGGCCACACGTTCACACATCACACTGCAAACCAAAAAAACTGCCCAAGGTGTTCTCAGGGTCTGAAAATTGCTGAAAATTGCATGTGTAGCGTGTGAAAGACAAAACTAATAAAAACGCGAGGCTTGCTATGTACCTCGCCGAATTTAAAAGTAATATAGCATAGATCCTCGTAAACATCCTCTTCATGTCTAAGACCATGGAGTTGAGGACACAAGAAAAGACGTTCATAATGGGTCTCTTCTATTTCTGACGGAGAGCTGCGGCTTGGGTAGAACCATGGAAACAACAAACAACACATACATTATACTTTACGGCAGCCACAAAAAACACAATGAACATTTGTAAGATAATAGTGCATTGTTTTGGTGTTGATGTCATCATACTGCACTGGCATAGTATATCAATGAAACTGCAAGCAATTAGAACACATAAAAACAACTTCTAATATGTACATTGAAACAGAAAATAAACATTTATAAATTAGTTGCTGGAATATACGTAAACCTGAAATATGCTTACCTAGAACAGAAAATTTTTAAATGTACAGGCAATTATACACAATAGAGAAAAATGGACAAAATGAAACGATACAAAATTGTGATTATACAGCAACTGCAAGTTATAACATATATTTTGAAATGTGCAATACACATTTCATTTATAGGATCCTAAGGCACATGCACAATTTTCGTTGATAAAAAAAAATGGATAATATGAACTGGTAGGAAATGAAAACTTACTTTGCAAGATCTTCAAGATTTCGGTAAATTTCGTCGTTGTAGTAGTCGTGCGAGCTGGTTCTTACAGTAGCCGGAAATCCCCTGTAAACAAATCATAACATAAACATCACTTACAAGTCAATATATTTAACATTATTCTAGTACAATTGATTTTTACACCGCCTGCAGTATGTGAAAATAGGAATGCAAAAGACATTAATTACAAGGTGAAAACATTTATACGCTTACAAGTTCATAATTGGAATCATATCACTTAATTGGACAAAATACAACTTGTACCTTCATCTGTATCTGGTTTTAACAACTTTTACATGACAGTTCCAAAATTTATCCTTATTTGCATTTAAGTAACTTCAAATCAATACATACATTGAATTTCACCAAACATTTCTGATTAGATTATTATCGAGTTAAAAACCAGCTGAGCATAAGCAACATTTGGCTTACAAATAATTATACATATTTCCTCATTAGATTTTGACAAAACTTGTTTCATATTTTATCATAAACAGAGATATTTTGGAAATATCAGCTTTGAAAAATTGCAGAAATTAGATACTACATCATTTCTTTAACTTGATACGATGATTTTAAAATTGTGAATTTTACAGGCGACGAATTTTCCCCTGCAAATTTACCTTATTCCTGAGGCTTGAACTTTTGGACAATTTGAAAGTTTGGAAAGTGTATGCAGCACCTGAACAAGACGAACAACAAAATTCATTAAACATATACATATGGGATACATCAAAATGCCTAATATAATTTCACAAAAACATTCTTACTCGTCCAAAATTCGTGCAATCGAACAGCATGTGAGGTTCGAATAAATCATTACTTTTCAAGTCGAAACACTGCAGACAAGTTTGAAGAAACGTTCGAATATTCTTCAAGCAGAGGAACTGGATAGAGAGAAAAAGAAATTCAATTAATACAACTACTAGAACACAGCGTATAAAACGAGGGGTGGGGGGGCCTCAAACCTGAGACATTTGAGGGCGATGATTGAGCCCGTTTTTCAAGTCGATACAACCTGGGAGAAGGGTGTTTAGTAAGTGACATAATAAGACGCCATCGCGAAGTGTGTTTGCCAGATCCAGTAATTCCGCTGTTTTCCATTTTACTCGGTGATCTGGAGGTAAAAGTTGGCATCTGATCAACCATTCTGCGCATTCCTTCCACAGCTCCTCCGCCATCTTCGAGACGGAGTCGATGAAACGGACGTTGAAAATTCCCAAGATCCTTCGCTGCGTCTATGACTGCGTCCGGCCATTGGCCTGTTATGACACATGCTTGATACGTATTGTTAGCCCATCCAAGCCGCCGCAAAATTTACAACCGGCTTAGCCGGTTCAGTTAGAATAGTTTAGACGAACTCTGGCGCTGTATTCTATCATCATAAAAATATGGCATATAATGAAAAAAAAATAATTATTGAATATATATGCAAGTAACTCCATGACATGGGCAATTCTAAATAAATTTAAAGCCCATAAATTGAATATTTCGATAATTTCCCAATGTGTAATTTAAGTTATGACAAATTCACAAATAAATATTTTATCTCTTTATCTGTAAAAAACACATTTAAAAAAAACATCAGCATGTGATTAAATTTAAAATAGTAAGCGAATATTTCGCAAGTCTACTAACATTTGAAAAGCCCGCCGTTTCACGGTCCATTTCAAGCCGCCACACATTTTCTTAACCGGCGCATTTTGTCGTAGCGGTCTGACAGCGACCACCATCTTCCGTAGGCGATAAATGCATTGACCATCACCGGCAAATTTTGTTTTACCGAAAGCTTCCATCAAAGTCGTTCATCGATGGCAGATTCGGACGAAGATTACGAATTGCCTGGCGGATGGGAGAAGCGAATGAGCCGATCTACGGGTATGAAAAATCTGCATAAATAAAATCTGCAATATGACGGAAACGCGCAATGCAATGTCGCGCTCTTGTCATTTTTGAAATGATGGCGATTTCAGGGCGAGCGTATTATTTGAACGTGTACACGAAAGAGAGTCAATGGGATAGGCCATCGTCACCGGCCCAGCAACCAGTCGGCCAAAATGATCAAGTGCAATGTTCGCATCTGTTGGTCAAACATCGCGAATCTCGACGACCTTCATCTTGGAGAGAGGAGCAGATTGAGCGCACCATGGATGAGGCCCTCGAATTAATTAAAGGTGGTATCACATGGATTCGCCCTTTTATTACGCAATTTTATCCTGTCATATATTCCAACGTTAATTGATAAAACCAAGGGGATTTTTAGGGTTGTATATCTCGGGCCAAAAACATGCACAAGGATATACCTAATCGGTTTTTCCTTGTTAGTTGTATACAATTGTTCCTGCTAATTGTATTATCTGCTTACTGAAATTTAGATTACAGAGAGCAAATAACTGGTGAGAAGAATACCTTTGAGGAGTTGGCATCGAAGTTCAGCGACTGCAGCTCGGCCAAACGTGGTGGTGATCTCGGTTTCTTCAAACGTGGCGCGATGCAGAAGCCGTTTGAAGATGCTGCATTCGCTCTGAAAGTTGGCGAATTGAGCCAGCCTGTGTTCACCGATTCCGGGGTTCATCTTATCCTAAGAGTAGCGTAATTAAATTATTCCATGGTTCTATTCGATGTGATTAAAATGTGCCCAGCTGTGAAATGTCAGAAGAGTTTGTAGACTCGTTGCTTACAATAGCTTCCATTACTGACTGGAAGTTGAAGTTACGCTAAACTTGTATAGTGATGTTGGAATCTAAACAAGATGTGATTTATTTACATAAATGTCAGCCAAACTCAATCTATAACTTGTTTCAATTTAGTCCTGCCAAGATATTTTTGTTAACTTGGTAACACAACTTTACTGTATTGCATATAATGGTATATATGTAACCTAATGGTGCGGCGCAAGATCATGTTAATAGTGGCATCTAATAAATCTATTTCTTATGTGAGCAAATGCTGTACTCCTGTGGTATTTAATAATTTATACGACTTAGCACAGTTACTGTAGTAAACTTCCTATGCAGTAGACAAGTCCAAAAAAAGAAAATGTGAGCGTGAAATTAAAACATAATACACAAATGACACAAGATGACTTGGGAGGAAAGTTTCACTGCTAATATAGAAAAACTTCAACGCTTGCCGTTGTTGTAGCTCAATGGACGTATTGGAGCCTTGTAGTTGATTGCGGCTTGCTGTTGGATCTGGTAGGCAAGTGGATGGATCTTGAAGCCGTACAGTCTACAAATATCAGCATATACTATGTATTAGTGACTCATTTGAATGCTGAAAAGATTTTCTAAAACCAAAGAAATCTGAAAATGATCATCCATGGCATATTAATACACAAGAAAACCATTTTAAAATTGACAAACCTAGGAACAAACTGATTAGCCGGGCGCTTGGGTCTGTATTCAGGATGAACCATAAACAACATGTGCGGGAATCCAGTTCCAAAGTATGCTCCATCAGTGTGGTGATGTCTTGAAGACTTCGGATTATATACGTCCATACATTTGGGACAGTAAAGCTTCACCATTGCCTCACCAGGTACATCTGACAATCCTGTTTAATAGATTATTCACCACAATGAGTACAAGAAATGCACTTTGTCTTCCCCCACCCCATCATGTAATTGAACCAAATACTTGCCAATTGGCAGCATCGTTTGATTTTCACAGTATACACGGGGACAGTGACCAAAATCTCCTGTCTGGTACTTCTCAATCTATAATAAAAAATTATCATTTTGCAGTATCTCAAAAATATACAGCATTTTTAAATATATACGAGGAAATGGGTTGAATTGGAAAAACGGTGAAGGCCACAAGCGATGCTTTGATGCACCTACCGCATTTCTAATGCCACAATTTACTAATGCCATTCTCCATTTTCCAGTTCACATTTCAAATTAAGGCCAATAGTTGCAATTTGTATTGTAATCGGTGGACGTGAGATCCCAATATGCAATATTAGAATTGTATTGAAATGTTGTAGAATGATGGATAGTGGATTCAAATGTGATATTATGTACCAGTTACAATTCACACAAACTGAATGCCAAACATGCAATGTGACTTGCAAATACACTTCTAAATGAGCCATACATGAAACACATTTCCATGTAAAGCATGTCATACAAGGCTCTCAATTAGAATTGAATGGGAAAATGCATATTATATACCATTTGGGCGATTCCCCTGTTGGTAAGGATATACCGAGCATGAATGAGGCCAAACAGCATCTCAGCAGCTTGTTCAATAAGATCGCTTTGATTTGGATTATCATCGGCTTCTTCATCTGTCAACATTTCAAAATGTAAAAATCAGTTTTTGTCAGGTTATGTTCCCAATGAACCGAAGTATATAGCTCATTGATGTTCCAGTGAAAATTTAGGCAAAATTCCCTTTATCACCTGGCTCTAAATCGAGTATCATGTCCAGCGCATGTCGATAGTGTGGGACTTGTTCATTAAGCCCTGTCAAATTGAATTTATCTTGAATGTAATCTTCATCGACCTGGCAATAAAAATATGAATATCATTCGCCATATGTGTGATTGTGCGCACAACACACAAAATAAGGCGTCGATCGCAATGTTTACTTCACAAAAGAATTCATTCCCTCGAAGCCCACAGAACCATGCGATCCACGAGACCTCTTCAGAGCTGCTCATCTTCCTATTTGAAACCAAACCAGGTTTAGGATCGATTGATAGATTGCGATTTACATTCCCGAAAATTTAACGACAGAAGCGCCGATTTCGTCAACAACTCCTTGCTCACTCATCTCGGCTAGTGTGCGGCTTCGGATAGTTCGGATAAATGGCGACCGATAAAGCCAATACAAATTCCTCGTACGAATGTTGACCACGATTTATACTATTTTTAAGTTTTGCGTTTGTGATTTTGAACAAATTTGTACCTTTTGCGATCGGAGTTCGCCAGCACCACTTTAATTTACACGTCGCCGCTAACCTCTCCCTCCGCTGGCGACCCACAGAAATGACCGCGGTCGCGCATTCCGCAAATTACTTTTACTCACTCCTTGCTTATATTAAAACGTCGCCCCCTGGTGGACAGTTGACTTATGAATAGTTATCGCTTACTGCGTGAAGATGGCGCTGCAATCGATCAAACCCGTTCACGCTGGCGATTGGTTCGCGTCGTATGGAGCGCCGAAAATGCAAAGTGGTTAATCCGCACATAATTCCCGCTAGATGGCGCCATTTCCAAAACAGTAAAGCACTTTCTTCCACCTTGCTTTCTTCGTATCAGTCGTTATCAGTACAAATTGCAATTTTATAAATACATGGTGTGCCAATTCGAAATGTATGGTGTATCACTCAAATTTTATTTTTCTGTGACAGTACAATACACTAACCCGTTGTAATCAGAAATATTTATGACTAATTAAAGTTTTCAAGTAAGACCTGTAATTTCATCAATTAAATTCATTTTAACAATGAATCACCATTATGCTTCACGATCGATTCCTGGATATTTGTGTACCAAGGCTTTATTTTTGTGTTGGCCAGCACATCCGAGAAAGCATCACAACCTTCGATTGCATTCAAAACGCCATAAACAGCCTGCAACACAATTAAAAACATAGTAGTCATAAATATTGATTCAGATGTAGATTAACATTAATAAAATGCAAATACCAAATCAGCTAAATTTGGGGTTTTTCCTCCCATGAATGGCCCATCATGTCCAACAACTGCAACCCATTCATCGCATGCATCATACAAAGACTGACGGACATCTTCCTTTAATGAATGCCTATAACATACAAATTTGTAGGGAAAATTATTGCACAAGATCGAGTGTCAATATAATTATATAATGTCACATCCCCCATTTGTAGTTTGGAAATAATGAGATTTCAATATATTATACATTTGAATTTATTTCCATGAGCTATAGGTGTCCCTCAAGTATGGGTAACAATATTCAATTTAGGATTTTAGTTTTAAGTTGACAGGTAGGTACGTATACATTATTCATTTTACACTAAAATGAGGGATGCCAGTATACAAGTACCTCTTCTTAAGTCGCTTCCCAATAAAATACATGGCAGTTGCTCCAACGTAGATTACAACAAGACGCTCAAACCAAGAAAAATGTTTTTCCCATTCTCCAACTTCTGAAAACCACCTAAAAGCTTGCAAAGATTCTGCAGGAGTTCGGTAGACATTCGGAGACAGAGTATGGACCAGGTTATCATCAACCCACTGACGCCATTGTTTTTCTTTTCTAACAAGAAACAAAAGTTTATTAATACGTACAAGAAAATAAGCAATAAAAACAGATGCACATTTTATACACCCAAATGTACATGGCATACACAATTCTAATTGATACAAAAATATGCCAGTGAAAAAGCAAAACGTTGCTTACAACAAAGGCCATAATTTATTAATGATACAAACCTAATATTTTCAATAGGACGTTTGGCATCTTGATCCCCAAACATAATGTCGTATTTGTTCAAAACTTCAACTACATCTTTGCCTTTCTCGTTCTTGTGAGTCAACACTGGATAACTTTTGGAAATCTCATTCAAATCTGCTCGTTTGTTCAATAGGAACGAATGAAGTGCGCTGATAATCATAGAGGACTCGTTTAATTGCTGAAATAAAAATTATTGTTTTCCTTTTAATAAAAAAATATACTTTACATTAATTATATTACGTGATATGCCAAAACTACTCTCGTATAAAAGTATATTAATAATACTTTAAAAACTTATCCCAGCATCGTTTTACAATTTTAAATATTGGAACTTACTATTATATGAGAAATAAATATTTAAACAAAATTAAATGGCGTTTTGCAAATAAATTCATGCCAGAACTATAAATTATGCTTGTACTTTTGGCACAATATAAACCTGTAAAAATACCTGCCATTCCGAATCATTTGTCGCCGCAAATAAAATCGGCACCTTTTTCCATGTAGAGAACTTAATTTGGTTGCGAAAAACTGGATTAACTTCGACTACATTGTAAGATAGGCCATGGTAATCCAGATAAGCTCGAACTTTGCAGCAAAATGGACATGTTTGATATTGGTAAAGTACGAGCCGCAGCCCGGTTTTGTCCGACTCGCCAACAACCTGCAATATATCCCCAATTAATTGGTGATCAGTGCATCAATATACTTATATGTATTTACTACGTTACCACTCTTGATGGAGTGTGTAGAGTGCCAGGAGAGTCTGCAGCCATCAGCGAAGTCGTTCCCAAAACGGCGGCCAAACCGGCTAAACCTGCACCGGCTACAGTTAGCAACGGCTTCTTCAACAGCAAGTCTTTCCAAAATCTCATTTTATACATGCTATATTATTTACAAATAGCAAATATTCAGGAAGTTTATCAGATATTGAAGTCTCGATACCACGGCGCGACTCGAGCATGGGCGCGCAACTTCCCGCGGGTATATTAGCTTGCCAATAGAGGGCGCTCCGGGTTGGATACAATTTCATTTTTTCGCAATAGGCGCATCACAGATCTCCAGGACATCACCGGATCATTTACAATAACAAGTTTCAAAAGATTGGCAAAGGACACCATGGTGTCCCCTGCAGGGGAAAGAATAATGACCAACCCTACTGGAAAAGTACATCACACCCACCACAAAATTTCTGACAGCCCCATCAGAAAAAACATGTACATTCCTGCAGGAATTTGTCAAACCGAAATAGTCCTGCAGGAAAGTGGGAAATCTC
>JAQFZQ010000527.1:0-31329 GCA_034696005.1 Glomeris marginata | reverse complement strand
AACATTTGACATTACAACAGCACTGTCTCTTAAAATAAAAAGCGGCTAAGACTTTCCGGATAGCCATACATACAATATGCAACATGACGCAACTTGTGGTAATGCAGTTTCATTCGAGTCCACCTAGCAATTTTACCTGTCGATGATAATGTTGGTAGTAATTACTTCAGAAAACTCTGAAGTATTCGGCAAGCACAACGACATCAATTAATATTTGCAACAACAGCCCTTAAGACACCGAAAATTGTCCTCCATGGTGATAGTTATCGTGCACCTCTATTCTGCTGAAGGAGCAAAATCGATAGATAGCTCTCAATCACCCATAAATTTTGAAACCGCACCCAACCTGCCAGATATAGTAGAACCACTCAAACCACGTCTCATTAATTGTTGCGACAAAATCTTCCTAAAATAACCCTGGATTGATGTTCACATAATATTTGGACAAACCTTGCATGGCAATAACTCTTATGAAATTAGGTTCGTGCGTGCAGAAAGACAGTTGTAATTAGTGGTAAGAAACACGCAAATCCCATTCTAATTGCGGTCTTTAATTCCTATTTTGGGCCTCACTTGATTTAGCTGGAATGTAACGTATTTCATTAATTAGAGCGGCCAGCTTTGAAGATCACATCCAGCCAGCAACAAAATCATTCAAATACTTTTGAAGGTAAATCCTTCTACTATTGAACGAAGTTCCTACCGATGCTCAGATTAAATTGAAAAACATTGCTAATGATTTGTCATTATTAACTTCCCAAATTATCGTAGCCAATTACATGTATTCATGATGCATAGTTTGTGAAGATAACGAGGTACTTGTACAGTAATTGCATGAAAAATAAATGTAAACAGTTGTAAAAAGGTGCATAACAATTATTCAACCAATTTGGAAATTGTAATATTCCTCTGACAATGTGCAAATGATATACTCTAAAACCGGGTGGCAAGTAAGATGCTCAAAAGCATCTTCGTTCAAGATATAAATATAAGTGACATCTGAGTTTAACATGGATTTCTCGAAAATTCTAAATAATATCTTACTTCAAATCACTTTCTGTTTAAGATGCATCGCATTTTCAGATCCTTTCCATGCTAAGATGCATCTTAAAATTTAGTATCTTAAAGTAAGATGTCATTTGCTAAGACACTTCTCAAATAAGATAATATTTGCCAAGACACGTCTATCATAAGCTATTTGCAAAGACACTTCTAAAAAGGTTAATATTTGCTAAGATGCTTCTGAAATAAGATGCTGAACTAAGACACTTCTGTAGCATGAAGCATCTTAACAAAAAGTTGGACTTCAGGATAAGATACTTAGAATTTTAGATGCCACCTTCTAACTAAAAAGTGGTTGCATTATTTAGATGCTTTTAGTATCTTACTTTAAGATGGATACATTCTGTATACTATATGCACAATCGTGGAAATCAATAACATTTCCAAAAACATTTTGCTGCGTTCTTCTGCAACCTATGCAAACTTCAGATCATATCATTTTAAACCCAATAACCAAACACCATTCGTAATTGTCATACCCTTTGAAAGTGTGCAACATTGTTATTGGTTTTTAAAAAAAAATTGAGAAAATTGTCCCATACATCAATTCAACATGTCCCAAGTAATTTATTGGATTTTGTAATCGGCTTTTGGGTGAAAAGGACTGGCAACGGTTCATTGGTTGCTCACAGAATCCATCCAGTCTCAACACTCTGTCACTCCAGTCTATTTGAAACTGATCTTAATGGTTCTGTTTACGTAACGCATACATGAGACTGTAAAGTATGGAGGCAAGAAAGATTCGTTCACCCTGCTTACACTCACGCAAATAAGTGAAAAGCATCTTAATTATACTAATTTATTCTCTTAGGGGACATTGCATATTCAACAAAAACATTTTCACAAATCATCACCAGGCATTCAGAGTGGAAGAAATTGCTAGGTACTCATCTTATTTATGCATGTTTGATGTTTAGATCTTGTTTAGAAACTATGTTAACATATTTGTTACATATAAATGGGTTAGTTTGATCTATTTGATCTACAACCGCACTGTTTTCTCCGCACGCATGTAAAGCGTCACAGTGCACGCAACATTCTCGCAAAGCAAGAGGCAAAGCACTGATTTTCGAACGGCGATGTCTCTGCTTCATTTCATCGTAATTTCAATCTTTTTTCACCTTCCGAACCACCTAGATGTGCACATCATTTCCCTAATTTATACTACCCGCCTATCTTGCAAGTTACAAATTCTGCATTTTCCAACACCCTGATTGTGTGTTCCAATGTCCTCAAAGTGCGCATTAGCAGATGTCCCCCAATGTGTACAAAATGTTTGCATGCTTGTTTTTTTGATATTTGCATTCATTTTAGATACACCAACCACGCAACAGTTAGCTGACTCACCCTGTATATAAAATGATATTATCGACTTTGGTAGAACGGAAAATATCAATAACGAGAATACAAAGTAACTTTCAACGTTTTAATTCCCCACATCTTGCGTTTAGACACAAGGGTTACCTTAGCTGGTTAGTGTTTGTACATGCCAGTGGTAAATATATCGATGAACTCACTTAGTGAAAGATTTGGTATCTTTATTAGGGAGAATTGTCTCGCTTGTCACCCATACTACACGTCAGTCTGCACTTGTACGACTATACGGACTAGCTATTGGGACAAGTGACTTGCACATGCACTGGTTGTAACTAAGTTATGTCCACTCTGATGTAGACCTCAGCTAAGTAATGTTAAATGACATGTTAACAAGTACAACCTGTTGTTAATAATTACGAAGCTCATTTCAAAAACAGGGGCCGATTGAGTAGAAATCCAGAACCAACCAAGGGGATGTTACTGTGTAATTTGTTTATCTTCACTAACCAATTTCGGTTTGCTATACTTTCGGAGTTTTTAATTCCCAGGCGGTGGAATTTTATGCAGGGGATTGAAAAACATTTTTTTACAGTGTCCAAGAGGATTGGAAAATTATGATGCTTACACTGTCAAATAAAAATAATGATGTAGCCTATATGTTTGAAACAACTGAGACAATTTTGCAAACCACACCCTGCAGCCTCCACTGTAGTAGTTACTTTAAAATTCGGCCACGTCCAGCAAACATCAACAACAAACTCAGAAAAACTACTTGGAATAGATTGAAGTATTATATACACATAAATAATACATCGGTGATCAGCAAATGATCAAAAACCAGCCAATAAATTTCAGAACTTCAAAGCAATATTCCTTATACACTAACAAAAATACCCAAAATACGAACACTCTAGGATATACTGCATGCAATTCTTAACCCTATAGTGTGATTGGAATTTTAATTTAATCAATACTAAATTTTAAATACGTAAAAATGTTGGTTTTGTATAGACAGGAGCATCCTGAATGCTTCGTTTCGCATGGCAAAGCTTAAAAATGGACTATCTCCAGAACGTTTCGCTTCGCAGCCTCCAACGAAAGTCGATTACGGAAAATCCTTTCCCGTGACACCTGGATCAATTATGGGTATAGATTCTGAATCCTGAGAATTTTTCCAATCCGCCTGCGTGGTTTTTAAGCCGATTGAGGCACTCCAAACCCTCGTTTTGCGCCCCTAAACCATGACAGCTAAACGCAACAAAGTTTCACTTTGGATGCCTCCACTAAAAGTAGAAAATCTCCTAAACCGTGACAGATTTTTTCAATTCCGAAGACAGATTTGGAATCCTGAGAATATTTGCAATCCGCCTGTGTGGTTTTTAAGCAGATTGGGCCATTCCAAAGCATTTATTGCAGATTTTCAAATTTGACAACTGTGATGCATCCAGTAATGTGCACAGTCGCCACCAGGGTGCCCCCTTTTTGCACGTATCGTCCCTAAAACCGGTTTGATGTTCCACCTTAATGCGTTCTCGAACTGACAGGAATATTCCCTTCAAAACGCAACATGTGGCCAATATAATCAGATTTCCATACAAGTAAAGATATGTAAAACGAGGCTAAATATATAACATGCCAATCATGTGACAAGCCTAGCAATTTCATCTGCATAACAAATCAATCGCCTACATAATTTTGAACGCAATTGTTAAGGCTAAACATCTAATCTGAGATGTTTAGCACATACAAAAAAAAAACTTCAACGTAACATTAATCTCGTTAGCAGTAGTATATTTCAAGTAGCCAAATTGTACGTATATGGTCAATGTTGATAAACTCCTTCACAGTTATCAAAAGCTATCACAAAATCTTAAGCACCCACAATTGATGACATTATTTACGGATAGCCCCTAAGTTGGCGCCCGAATCGGAAAAGATGTCATTTATGAAATTGAGAAAATCCTGAAGTTGGGATATAAAACTGAATTATTGCCAATACTATATCTTTCGCATTTACGAGCAATGTATAGCACAGCTTAAAAAATGTTAATCTGAATCGATTTTTGTGATATAGCCACTTTGTCCTCAATGAAACCAAACCAAAAGTCTCTAAACTGACATGAAAATATGTCAACATTATTTTTTTTAGCTCGTTTTATGTTTGTGGCCAGTCAAATAACCGTAGGTCTACTTCGGTGAAAATTTACTATTCTCCGTTTTGGGTATTAAACTAAATTTGCGCCATAAATAAATAAAAATACATATCCGAGTTGGGTTGCATGAAAGAGAAATTGGGGAACAAAAGAGAGCAAAGAAATCCGTCATGTCGCTCGAAGATGATGCCAACCAACTTATAAAAACAAAGAAAATCCATCTTTTTTATAAACACCAAATGGAAACATTGAATATTTCATTCTTTTTCATCCCTGCATTTTCAATTCGGCTGTCGTTTCATCCAAACTTTTCATCATTTGATCTGGTCGAAATCTTTATTTTTTCCCCCAAATAAGGAAAAATAAAATGAAATTGCTGCAAGATTTGGAATATACTCTGCCCTAGGTAAAGTGGATACAAGATCCCAGCAAATATACTAACCGTTAAACATTCAGAAATTGCATTCATGCATATTCCATATATGTGCATGATATCCATTTATATTTATTTTAATATCTTTACAAATATCATCAAAAAATCTATTGAATGAAGTGCATGCGTTATATTAAACTGCAAAATTGCATACGTATTTTGCAATAATAAAGCAAAAGGATAATTTGACATTTCAGGGAATTTAAAGGTGAACTGACAAGGGTAAAATTGTCGACACCAATTGCAACCAGAATTTAATCATAAGCTCACATTAATTTTCTTAAATTTCGCTGAAATTGGGAGATTTTTAAATGCAGTAGTTTAAAAAAAATACAATAGTTTTGTCCAGCGGTAGTATGTGCGGTAGGATCTACATCCTTAATGTATCAACGAATATGGTGTATGGTGTGCCAAACTTGCCAGTAGCTTCATTACGTGCTTGCTGTTTAGCAAACAACATGGAGGCTCACTTATACGCAAGTTATGGTGCAGCAGGTGCCTCATACGTTGTGCACACCTCACCGCGCATGCTCAGAAAATTCAAAAAACAACGAAACTCCTTCAGCTCATAACTTTCTTTTCACTATATATATTGAGAAACGGATTTCACCAATGATATTAGTGATATTAACTACATTTTAATGTGATATCAAAAGGGTAGCATGCAAAACCTTCTCAGTTCACCTTTAAGTCAGTGTCAAATGATCTGCATATTAAATTCCTTGAGATTGTATAGTCCTTCTCATGTAAAAAGATAGTGCAAATTAAGGTCAAACGGATGTAGGCCTACTGGGTCTGTGTATAAGGAAGTAAAATGATTGTTCTGGAGATTCTGTATTTTATATTTTAAGCTAATCAAACCGATAGTATGACTGTATTTAGTACATTATGAATCCTAATTGGCTCCAGAATCTCTTTTATTTTATGACACAAGTACATTTACATGCATGCATGCATGCATGTGTTGGATAGAAAAGCAGCTTATCCGAATATGAAATCTTTTACTGCTCATCTAGGGTGGCAAAATAACAGAGTTGATGTTCGGTTTTATTGCATTGCAGCAAATAAACGGATACAAAAGCCAGTGTGTAAATATTTGGCAATGCGATAATAATGGAAAGAGAATAACTGTAACAACGTTTTGATCCCTTCTCATGCAAGAGATCACAGCATCGTTAAAACCTAACTAAAACGCCTTGCCGACTACTAAAAGTAGCATCAAACACTCAAACGACCCACTCAACATCTCCCTGGTGTCACTTTAAAAGCTACAATTCCACTAACTTTTTTATGTTATGGGGCAAAAACGCTTGAATTTACCTCCCACAATCAAAGAAAAACAATCATCATGCAGTACTCCAAGCAACAGAAGCTCATAATGCATGTAATAGGAAGATAAATTGAATGAAAAATTCCCCATTCAGTTTCTCACATTTCCTTTATAGTCATCTAAATGAAATACACATACAGAAGACACGTAGGGGGCCGTTCATAAATTTAATAAAACAAAAGAAAAGGGCCGGAATTTAAATATTCGGTACGGGCTGGACATGGTATATGATTAAGTGATAACACAAAATATTTAAGAGTCGAGCTTGTTCCACATGCCGGCTGAGAAAAAGTCGATGAAAAAGTTATTTGAAATATACAGGGTGTCCCGCTAGAAGGGATCACTTCAGATATTAAGGGAAATATGGGGAATTTGGAGAATGCGAATTGGTAATCATATATGAACTCGATTATGATGAATCCAATGACGACGTTTTCATTGACCTTGAATATTGATTTCAAGGTTATTGAAATTCTAACTTTCGAACCGTTGCATTGAAGGGGTTAGTTGCAATTAGAAAGTTGGAGAGCACGATGAGATTAAGAGATGGTAGAAGTTTCGAAGAGATTCGATGCAAGTACGATTTTACAGCAATTTTATAGTATTGCGCATGGCATGCATCCACGGAGGCCTAAGCAGAGAAGCCAAATCAGTGGGTGGGACTTCACAACTGTGCTCACAATTTGTGGATGAAATAAATAAACAATGTTTTGTAATCACACAGTTATTGTGCACAGTTTTTATGCTAGGGTACTTTAAGCATATAAGCTTATACAGTACATTAACTTATGACTAGGAATCTTTTACAT
This sequence comes from Glomeris marginata, assembly GCA_034696005.1. Taxonomy (NCBI): domain Eukaryota; kingdom Metazoa; phylum Arthropoda; class Diplopoda; order Glomerida; family Glomeridae; genus Glomeris; species Glomeris marginata. The sequence continues at coordinate 24,225 of JAQFZQ010000527.1, read as the reverse complement.
ATGGTACCATTTTTAATTATTTGATGCAAATGAAAAATGTCTTCTCATTGTTTTGTATACAAACATATGATTAGTGATTTTTGGAAAAGTGACAAGAATTTCAAAGTGAAACGTTCACTTCTCAAAATACAATGGGAACTGCCTATGGTGGGAATCTGTCAATGGTGGAAAATTTTAGTTTTTGTTGGTACATCGATAGCATTATTTTATATTTTTTGTTAAAAAAAACCTCTTTATGCTGGTTTCACGTACTGTATTTCATGATCATTGTGAGGGCCTATACAAATGAAATATTTATTTCTGGAAGTGCAGACTTTGTCAGCATTTTCCATGTTGGAAAATACATTGAAAAATACATTCTGCTCGTTGTGGACAACCATTTTTAGGTCAAATATTAGAATGTGTCCAGCACACAACCAGTTTAAACTAAATCCACCAAGTCACGGTCCATCATGTAAAGATTGAAGATAAACATGGTTGCTGTCACCACACCAGCTGCACATGGAAACATCCATTTTAAAACAGCACATGCATCACATCACTTTCAATTGGGTCGTGTGTAAAATGGTTTTTGTCCAGGACTTATACAATTCTTCCTGAATCCGATTTGCCGAGTTAATATCCTCACTGAATATTATGAAAATATGCAGCTGGATCTATTCCCGCGGTTGAAATTCCAGTGAAAATACTTCGTAATTCGACATGGGGCTATATAAAATTCATAAGTCTGACAAAATACAATTTATTTTCATTTCTTCAAATTTCCCTGTGATATCAAACAGTCCTGTGCTGAATAAGAAAACCATTTTTCTTCCTTTCATTTCTTTTCTCTGACAGTTAGGATATATTTTTACATATTCCTGGAGAAATTAAGCCAAGATATATTACATTTGCAACACTTAAGAGCTTGATATTGGATTTAGTGACATTTTGTTCATAACTTTGCAACATATATGTTATTTAATGATCGATGATGTCTTGGAAATCTTTAAGTATAACAGCAAATACTCAAATCACAGTTGTCTATATAGATATTTCATTACTTAATTCATATTTCTTATTTAGACTTATTATGTATGCCAGTATTTTCTTTAACTGAAACTATATAGACCTATTCATGGTCGTTTGGACTTCTGCCAAACCACTTCAAGTTCAATGCATAGAAGATTAGGAAGAATGAAATAAAACCAATGAAAACCCACCATTTTATGGGAATCTGATGCGGTCAAACTGCCTACAGATGGCGCTGCAGGTCGCACTTTAAATAATAATGTCAGCCTTGCTGTTAGCAATATTATAAACATTCCGGTGAATTAAAGTAAAATCTTAGACAAATAGTAAACTCAATTAAAATATGTATACCGTGGTTCCCATCCTAGCATATACAATTCGGAAAAGATGCATATGGCAACTTAAATGTCAAAGATGGCACTTATTTGAGTTGCATATGGCATGAAATATCCATAATTCATGCAACCTGCCATCTAGCCTGTGCCAAATTCTGCTAAAGTATACAGTGTTCTCTTTGTTGTGCTTTTATACATGCAGGGTTGTGCAAAACTGACATTTGTGGAAAATAGTTAGGAATTTATAGCGTTCTTTCAAAGTCAGATGGATTTGAGCTCTGTCAGTTTTTGTGATAGGTGTGTTTTGTAAATTACATCTATGCAAGCAACAGAGTGAAACAATTTCGTAAAAGACAAGGAAAAACACTCAAAATTAGAGGAATATTAAGAATTTTAGATTTCCTGCTGCCCCTGAATTTTGCATTAAAAATGAAGTTGTGCTTCACTGCATAACCTCACCTTAAAGGTGAACTGACAAAGTTTTGTAACATACCCTGGAAAGTGTGCAATTCTATAGAATTGATGCCAATAAAACGATTGGTGCAAACAAAACTGTTTTAAAAAATTGTTACAAAAAGTTACGACTAGTTAAAAAGGGCGTCATGGAAGGACGGTGTCACCGCGCTGGTGTCACAGTGTCTTGTTTTGGCAAAATTTGAATTTTCAGCCTCTGCAATTCCAGCCAATGACAGAGCTTATCGATGGAAAGTAGTGAAGGCATTCATAAATTAATTAATAGCTTCCGAATGCTCCAGCCTAAGAATTGCAGTGCTAATTTTCACCACTGGTGGCGCCACAAGCTCATAGGATTCTGCTGTTAGTTTCAGGGTAAAGGACTTTTCATATTCCAACTGCACTCTGTGGAATAATCCGAAAAGGCCTTGCTCCCAATTATATGGGATTGGACTGGCTTTACCAAAGTTGGCTCAGCATCTGCCTGATGATTTATAAGTTGACCTATTGACTCGTGTAGTGCTAGCCAGTAATTGGATTGGCAATTTTCTTTATGAGAAGAATTTATCAAATCTGATATTCTGAATTTGGCGCTCTAAATTTAAAGCTAGAAGCTAAATTAATCTTCTGAACAAACAGAAAAATATTTCAATTTTCATAAAAGGGCTTGTGGCATTCAGCGTTTGCATGCATAGTATATTTGTATATTTTTTTTTCCTCCCACAACGACCTTCAATGACATTTAAAACGCTGGTTTTTAGGTTTTAAGGTTATACAGACATTTCAATTTAAGAAATTTATGGCCAGGAGCCATACATACATACATAAATTGAGTGATATAATGCAAAATGATGGGAGAATAACTTGAAAAAGTTTTTGAATGAAAAGTAGTGCATGTTCTTTTATCTCATATATAACAATATTGCTAAGGATATTAGAATATAGCAATACAAACAGTATATTAATAATATTTTGAAATTTGTTATATGGTTTGTAGTTTATAGGATATTGACCTTTAAGGTTCATTATCTGTTAGCTGGACTTTAGACATATAACATTTGTCCCACACTTTGTTCTTAAAATTGCTATTAAAATTAGTATGTCAAATAACAAATGTATTTGCAAAATTTTAAGGGCAAAAAGTGTCTACTAGACTTTCATTTCAAAATTCCAGTATATTTCCAGTATTTTCAAAGATATGTATTTATAATTTTTTTCCCAGGACAAATTATATAAAGTAAAAGATAGTTACATAACAAACCACATTAATCCCTTAAAAACTGATGAATAAGTGGAATGAACAATAAAATTTCAAAAGTCCCATGCTTAATTGTTAATTGGTATTTTGTTACAAGCAAATTATAAGAGAAACACAGAAATGAATAAACGAAATTATGTTGTGTTAAAAATAATACATTTTCGAGGATTAAGAAAAAAATTGTATATTTCCAGGATTTCAAGGATTTCCAGTATCAGTAGACACACCTGTTATAATATTGTTTATATTTTTTCTTCATATTGAAGACAACATTTTTTGTATAATTTATGCAAGTACTAAATTCAAATTGCTTTAAAAATCAAGAACAATATTCAAGTTCAATGAAATCCTGGTGAAACTAATTTACATTTTACTTGTTGGTGAATTTATTTTTATGATCTAGTTCTACGCGCTGATATACAAGATCCAATTTCAATTTTTAGTGGGGGCTTCATTTAAGGTTATGCGCAAAGTCACAAAATGTATCCTGCAATGAAATATATTAGCCTACATCCGAGTGACACAACCTATTGGCTGCGGTATTATGGCCCATAATTCCGATCCGCTCTAACTCTTGCACACAAAAAATTCAAAACCACCACCAAAAAACGATGCCAAGCATGACATAAAATAAATCCCCTGGTCTCTTGGATTGAAATTCGGTTTATAGTGTTTTCTGGGCTCGACGTGTGCAATGTCATATACCGAACATGTTGGCAAGTATGAGACCTAAGTCTATGGATCCACAACTTGCATTTGTCAAATTTGACCCTCACACAGAACACTGAAAAGCTTTGGCCAATCGCAGGGTTTCAACTGCTTCACATCCCATCCATCAATTCTTCCATTTGGACTATACTATACTGTATATATGTCAACCATAAAACCCAGGTTTTGCTTGGATTTTCAGGAAATGTCATTCTGCTTCTATACTGTCAAGAGTGCTATATATTTTCCGGATGACTTCAACATAAATATGTAAATAAATCGGCATGTCGAATAGATATGCAAAAACAAAAGCAAGGATTTTTGTGAAGCTCTAATTTGCATGAGTGCATTGTTGGCTGACAGGCAGTATATTATGGAAAGAAACTCTTTGCTACCGATATGCCATCTGTGAATGCAAGTGGAATTTCTGAAACGTACTATGTACAGATTCCTATTGTATTTTCAACAACCTGTTGTGTTGGAGACAAAGTTCTACCCGATCTTTGCATCAACGTAATTAAAAACTGCCTAAATCAAATTTTCACCGCAACTTCGCAAATATACACAATTGCTTGCTTTATTCTCGACTGCCAAAATAAGACTGAACCAAAACCACAACCTACATTGTTACATATTTCTCTACAAGCTTCACTATGTTTATGTTAGTTGTGATTATGTTCGCGCCAGCATCATATTCATTGATGAAATAAATAAAAAACACGCAGCGCACTTCGCTTTGCCATTGCAGACTCCCAAAATTACAGGAGAAAAAAAAAACAATCATAATACAATGATAACTACATGTATTATGCAATATTATTTCAAATCCAACACAATCTAAAATAAACCTCGTATACATTGTCACATACCAATGCTTTTAAAGCAGGGACCAATGTTTGATAATTATCAAAAAACTTTATACTGTCCCAATTAATTCATTCCATCATCCTTGTAATTATTCATTAAATCATATCAACAGTTATAACAAACCTCACATCAATGCGACCACATGCTAGATAGTGTTAAAGTAATGTGCTGCTAACAATACCAATATATGGTCTTAGCGCAATAAATAAATAAATACTCTTAGCACCACCATTAGTTTAATATTATTTATGAATACTTGATTCATTAATTAGTACTTCGTATTTGTTCCATGTTTCAAATGGAGGAGCATAAAAATCTCCGCAATTAAATCTGTGATTCAATGACAGCCAAATACATATCCACATAAAAATGTCGGAATAAAAAATTAAAGGTGAACTGCATGGCATAGTTTTGTAAGGCATCCTGAAACCGAACCTAAAACAAGAAGACTAATGAACAAAGCAAGTATTGCAACAAAATCTCTGTGGACATTTGCGACTTGAATTTGAGGAGATAATCAAGTTATAGGAGGTTCCCCTAAGCTAGACTACTATCTCCTATCTGCAAAATATAAACTAAGCAAAACTAAGTGGCAACAACTTTTTTTTTCTACTAATAACTACAAATTTTGTTGCCACAGTTGATTTCTGCTGGTGTTTCTTCATGCAAGTTTAATAGTTTCAGGGTACCTTGCAAAACAGTGATAGTTCACTTTTAAGTTTAACTGTAAACATCACAAGTAATTAAAAAATCTTATTGGGTGTAACTATTTGTTTCATACGGAATTGATCTATCACTCCAAAGAAAAGTATTCAACCTAAGCCACAAAAGTACTCGGATATAGAGAAATAAAAGTGAATTTCTTTTACCTTGTTGAAGATGAAGAAGGAGATGAAGATGCATTGGAGGTACCCTGTATAAAAAAAAATACAAGTTGTAAGTTACAGCCTCAAGAAAAATATTTCGGTTTAAACGCTCAACAGGAGATTTTTGGGAATTGAAGCTGCCAAAGTAAATTACAGTAAGTGTCTGTCCTAGATGCCATTCAGTGAATCGATTGAATAGTGGAAACCGGTTAAATAAAAATGTCGCAACTGCTTACCGTTTCACTTCTAAAATTTAATGATGGGGACTAGGGACATTTGGGAAAAGTCACATCTAGGCACAATCTTTTACTCCATGGAACCCACATGTGATCATCGATTGGAAGTACACTTTCTAACGAATGACATGCTGGCTCAAGGGTTAAATGAGTAACAGGAAAGAGAGTGAAAGGAGAAAAAACCTTTTTTGGTCATTCGCCGATAACGAACCTAAAAGTTGGGTTTAGGTCTGTGCATCAGGTTCAATGCCTACAATGTGTCACAAAATATCTTAAGAATGGCTTTTGATTCGAATGCAGTTGGTTTGAAAAGTGCAAGAAAATATTTCGTTTTCAAAAAGCCATTTATCATTTTCACTCTTATTCTGTCTGAACTTGTACTATACTTAAAGTTCAAGCAGTTTTCTGAAAACTTTTCCATCTGTGCACAGTACATATGTAGGATAAACTTTGTAATAAGTTGAGCATGCAGACAGTTTTGGACAATATCATCTTGATTTATTCTCTGTAATGGAACTGATTAAATTACTCAACCAACAGTGCTTGTTACACAATGTGCAGTAAACCATGTATACTGCAATGCACAAGGAGCCAATTTGCAAGAATATATTTAAATATGGTTCTTCAATATACTGTATGGTACTAACATAATATAGGGAGACATGTATGCACCACTAGGCCACTAGGTAAGTGCTCGTGCCAAAGGGGCATAAATAAGTGCATTGCGGTAAAATTGTTGTAATTGGTAATAATGATTTTTGTGATTTTATGCAGTTATGCTGCAAAACAAGCTTGTTTGGAAAATAAGTATTTTGACTCCAGTGTGATCATGTTAAACAACAAAAAGGTACATGTATACACTCTATCCAGAGTTTAGAAGAGGTGAAACGTTTTTGTGTGGCCTATGAGATTATATGGTGCGTGTGACGTTTCCCGTTCTAAACTCTGGATGGAGCATAATTTGAACAAATATTTGGGTGCTTCTCTGCAGTACAATTTAATGATTTACTTCACGTTATCCTATTTTAGGGGAATTAATTTAGGGGCTTTCCAGCATGGATTACCCTAAATAATTTCACTTAATTTGTTCCCTTCTGGGATTTCCATAGTATAGTATAGCTTAATAGTTTAATAAAGATAAACATGTAATCAAGAATAATCAATTCAATGCAATAGTGCAGGTATCAACAGGTTCTTGGCCCAACATGGTTCCCCAAGTGTCAAAATGCCCATCTGTTGCTAAAATTATCAACATTTTGACTGATTTATAGTGGCGCAGATGAGCAGCAAGCCGTTACCATAGAAACTTTTGTATATTCCAAGTTATATAGTTGTTGTTGTTCTACATGATACCTAATAAAAACTCATCATTAGTGAAGAATTAAAAGGCTATTATTATGCTTTATCTGCCTATAATGGGCCAAATAACGCTACTGCAAACCCAAAACTATTACGGTGTTATCTTAGTAGTGAAACTATACCATTACTAGGGCACCACAAGTCAAGGGTACATTGCTTAGTATATTGGTAATTCCCACTAATGAGGCAATTTGAGACACAATCAATAGTTCCCAAAACTATTGACCTTATTTATACGTGCAGAATAATAAAAAAAAAAAACATAACACGAATATTAACATACTGATGAAAACTGTTACATGACTAAGGATCATATCTACATATTTATTTTCTCAGAGCATGGTACTTATATTGGGAAGATTTGAATATTTAAATTTGCCCATGCCTTTCTAAAGTGTTGAAACGGCTATATACAGGGTGTCCACAAATGATGTATACACATTGAGATAATTCTAACTTGTTAGAATATCAATGTAGGAAAAAACGGTTTGCTTCACTGCAATCTGCAACCCTCAAAGTTTTGTAGCTGAATACTCAGGATGTCAAATTTCCTAGCAGATGGCACCACATACAAAGAAAACAAAAAATGGTGTCACCCATAGAGAAAACAGTGTTTTGTGGTTAGTATAATATAACTGTACCACTGAAGCAGACAAGTAGTGCCATTTCTGAATAAAGTATGGTAAAAAGTATCAACTAGAGCATCAATAATTTATGGATGGATGGCGTTATATTAAGGACAAAGTTTGTCATAAGTTTGGCATCCATCACACTTGATAAGTTGGGAAATGCACGGCATGAAATTGAATTCTGTTTCGATGTGTTGCTCGCCAAACATGGTGCCCATGTTCAAGTTCTATAGTATGTAACAAAACTTCAAGTGTTGCAGATTACAATGTAGCAAACCGTTTGTTCCAACATTGATATTCTAAAAAGTTATTAACACATCATTGTGTATACATAATTTGTGGACACCCGATACTAACCGCGTCACTGCATATATTTAAAATCAAGTTGTAAATCTTTTATCGTTTCTTCTTCACTTCAACAACTATGCAATCAAGATGCAATCAACACGAAAAACATACTTTCCAAATTGATTTTGCGAGAACTTTGTTGCAGTACGAGTTTCTCGGCTGGTCGATAAGCCAAAATCGATTTGAATTTGGCGGGTTTATAACTACCGCTCTTCTTTAGAAGCGGTTGCGGTAGCGGAAACCACTTTTCATGACTTGCGTGTGAACTTTGCAATGCGATCAATTTCGGACGAACAAGTGGTCGTCAGCTGCTCTATTTATCGGTACATTTGGGTGGTGAAGGGGGAGAGAAACAGCAGTCGGGATGATATTTACGATGTGTTTGGTATTTTGCAGAAATTGACTGGTTTTACGAGGTGAAAAACGGTTGTTGATGCGAACGAGGAGCGGTCAGAGAGAGACAACATGGCGATCGCAGCTTTAGATGTCGGTTACTCGCTGTTGTACGCACTTTTCTCGCTCTGTATTATTTTCCCACCCACTGAATTTGTGGCTGCAGGCTTCACAGTGTCGTCAATATTCTCCCGGCTTCTGGGAAGCGAGGATTTGCAATTTATTCAGTACCATATTCGCAGAACTACATTAACACTACTCATTCACTCACTTATCCCACTGGGTAAGTCGACAAATAATTTCAATTTAAATATTTTTAATTTAATAAAATCATCACATCAACCAATATATGCCACCCCAGGATTGTTTACTATAATATATACACACACACACCTGATCAGGTCCCACGTACATTAATAATTATATTGAAGAAATGTCCATTAATGATGTCATCAGCTACAACTATTGTCAATATTTTAAGTAATAATAATATTTATAAACTTTGTGACATATTGACAATGCTATCATTAATATGAGTGACAATTTTCGCAGGCATTTAGTTCAATTTTCTTGCGAATTTTTGCAAATACGTTTGCTAGGCAATGCCTATATGAGAAAAAGTTAAAGCGCTTTAGCTGCGGAACTTCTCAATTTAAAGGTGAACTGACAGGGTGGGAAAAGTGGACCATGACCAACCTTTGCCATTGGGTAAATTTGAACTACCCTCCAATTAGTCTGTCAATCATTGGCCAGAAACGGCACTAGAGGCACTGACCATAGTCCACTTTTCCCACCCTGTCAGTTCACCTTTAAATTATATTACAATACAAACAATACACATATGTGTTGTCGTATACACTAATAAAATAAATACTACTACATAAATTGAAAATATTGCAGCCATCAATTCAACATTGCTAAAGTTATATTAAATACTATACAATAATAACTGATTTCATTTCTTTAAAAATATTTTAGGTAGTATTCAAACTTATTATAATATAATGTATTAAACTCTGATTATATTATATTATTAAACTATAATTGATATGTAAAATAATGATTTTGGTATTAAAATAGAATGGAACAATTAAATGTTAATGTTAATTGCTGCTAAAATATAAATATTTAAACCTACAATTTTTTTTAAACAAATCAAGGGTCAAATCCAGACATTTTATAATTTTCCTGCATACACAGCTAAATTTAAAAATAACATAAACAAAACCGAAATTAATTAACATATTACATTATCATCTAGATAATACAGCTTTGGGAAATACATAAAGACATGCGTAAAATGAGCACAATGAATGCATGACTGTAATAAATTTTCATACATCGATTTTAGCATAATGTGAACTGACCAACATGGTACTATATACATAGAGTATAATTTATGGCCATATGGCTTTTGAAAAATGAAAAATGATCTGGATAACAATTCGCAAATTTACACTGTCACTATAGCTAGTCTGAAATATTGTGAACAATAGCAAAGTCTGTAATGCTATCATGAAAGGATTAAGTTGATAATATCATAGGTGAATTTTCACTGTATATTTTAAATACTATATGATACACTAGCTGCTTTAAAATTAATTGATAATTATGTATTTCATTATCACTATAGTATTCAACAATAAAAATATAATTTTCAAAAGTTAAACAATAATTTCCCAGAATACATGTGGAACATTTAAATCACGGATAATTAAATAGCATATAATAGTATAAAACTTCCGGTATTAGTTGTCACAATTTGTCATGTATAAATAATAGGTGTCATACTGAAATTGAAATGAAAAATGTGAAAGAGTATTGTGTTGTTCTCAGGATATGTGTTGGGCCTAAAGAGAATCAACTCAATGGAAAACAATGCTGTGACAGCTACCAGTTGGGAAATGATGATGTTAGTGGCGATCGGTGTGCCTCTGGGGGCCCTTGCACTTGCCATCTACTGGAGAGGAAAGGGCAACTGGGACAATCATCCTATAGCAAACACTTTGGCCTTATACAGTGAAGGTCGATATTGGACAACCACAGCATCGGATGTGAATGTCCAGTTCCGAAGAGTGGACAAATTTGCCACCGCGGCAAACTCTTACACCAGAATCGTAGCCACCGATTCTTGGTTTATAAAGGTGAAACCCATTTCTGAATGCTATATTGAAACATTAAACAAAGCTATATCCAAAGCTATCTGTGTTAAGTTTAAGTAAATAAAACATGTCCAAAGTGTATTTTTCAGTAAAATCATAATTAAATCTTATTAAAAGTTTTCAGTTTATTATAAAAAGTTGCATTACAAGTTTGAAAATTTCTTTGATATAATGCATAACTGCACAATATCTTGTACTTAGCAGAGGTATTATATAAGTTTCCACCATAGACATGTTTTCCAATATGAAGAAGTTTTTTCCCTCTTGGATTTTGCCCAAAGCATTCATATTGCTATTTTAAGATACATCATTGATGTATTGCAGGTGCAACCATACACTGTAAAAATAGCACATCAGAATGATGTGCAGCTCATGATGGTTGGCAGTGAGGAACACGCATTGACCCATCTCAATTCAACCGATGTTCAGTTCCTCAACTTGCTCGTGACATGCTTCCGGCCCGAGATTGGCACCTTCAGCATCAGGCAAGAGCTCTTGTTAATTAGTGTACAACGCCTGCAATTTGCGCAGTTGCTTATGCAATACACAGACCATATTAACTTGTTTCTCAAAATTACTTGTCACTCAAAAGATTGAACTCGCTGGAGTACGGCGAACTGCGCGACAAACTGCTGAGGCCCGTGCTCAACGCGGCCAACGTAACTGTTCATCAGACTCTGAGCGAGAGTTTCCTCGAGGTTTTCAAGACACAAGTCATGCTTAATCCACGTTACAGTATGCCAGCTGGAAGTGAGGTACGTATTTAAACCGAAAACCAAAAACCAACAATGTACGTAAAGGAGAACAAGCCGTATGAAAAAATTAAGTTTTTTGGGTACTAAGTTTAATGCACAAGTATAAACTTATTAAAAGACCCCATTTCGCCTCAATTCGTGCTATTTCAAAAAATTACCAGCTGGAGAAATAAAAAACAAATTGTCACCAGCTGGGATCGAACCAGGGACCTAACGCAAACAAACAAACAAACAAACAAACAAATTTGTTCATCAATCATACAATATAATCAAAGTAAGACGTTAATAGAAATAAATAAAACTTATAGTAATATTTCCCAACACTATTTTCACAAATGGCGTGGCCGCGGTTGGCCAGATCATTCTAGAATTCAACTTCACATTCATTTGATGGAAAGGTATAAAGGGATGATTGTTATGGGCGACTGCAAAATGCTAAGAACAGGTATTGATAACCACATGAATGGCCGTGGATGATGTTAGCAAGGAAGCCATTACGTAAAAGGTCTTAGGAGGGCATCGATGCGAAAATAAAGTGATTAAAAGTGGCCCACAGCCAGTGTGTCACCTCAGGTCGTAAACAATCAAATTACCAGAGGAGCAGCAAAAGAAGACTAATGAAGGGACCTGGGAGGGAATTGAGCCAAAGGATTACAGAGCAACTCCTCCAAAATCCATTACCTTCCTTCGGCCGCTTCGATCGATATATAAACTGGGCTAAACAGCCAACCAATCTCGATCTTCCCTTCTTCCTTACACTCTATTCTGTACCCGGATAACGATTGATTGCGTTTCATAACTTCAATCCCTTCCCTTGATAAGAAAAAATATCATCCACGGTTTATCTTACAAGGTGCTATCGTAAGAAGCACTTTCGCGAAACTACGTACACGCATCCCGGAGGAAAAAGTTTATATGGAAAATAGTTTAAGCCATAGTTTGCATAAATATAAGCCCCTTCTTGTGAAGAAATCTATATCCGAAATATAATAGATTGTGGTGGAAATATTCCAGAAGATATTATACTAATGGCAATTTACAGGTAAAATTAAAGGTGAACTAACATGGTATTGAAATGTACCCTGAAACTTTAAACTAAATAAAGTAAAACCATGAATAAAGCAAGTATTAGTACAACAAAATATCTGTGGAAAATTGTAAAAAAGTTATTAGCATTTCAAGTTCGAAAGGGTAATTCAGTTAGGTGGTTCGTCTATGCTAACCGACCTATCACGCAAACTTTAAAACTTTTGAAGTACTTTTTGTTCAATTTCAGGGTACCTTATAAAACAGTGTCAGTTCACCTTTAAGATTTTGGCTGCTTTTCTAATATGTACAACCACAACCTCGTATGCAGTAAATGGATTTTTATGAATGGGATTTATTAAAACTGTTGCCAATATGAGAGAAATATCTTAAAAGATGCATTTTGTTTACTAAATAAAGCCAAGACTTGTGGCTTCCATGTGTACATTTCGGGTTTTGCATAGCTATTAAACTTTTCATTTTAAAAATAAAAGGTGTTACTTATTGATTTGCTCTCGTATATCTTACATAAAATGTTTCAAGCATAAAACTATAACATTTATTATGTATAAAATGTAACTTATTTGAATAATTCTGCAGTTTTTCTTAATAATGTATGGTCAACTTGTGGTGAGAAAATTACAAGTGATATCACATGGTGTCCACTGTCTATAGTTTATACTAACATAAATTGCTTCAGCATGAATGCAAATTTGGTGTTGCTATACAATATATAGTCCTTGGTATTAAAATTGTCCCTGTTAGTTCCCACCATTTTGTTACAATGGATATCATATGTTTAACTCTATATGTAAAGTATTAATTACGTCCAAATGTTATTATTAATGTGGGAAATTACTATTGGGGTTTCTAAACATGAAGCCAGTTTGCGGTTGTATCAGATTTGTGTGACACGAGCACGTCAACCATTATCGAGTACTCATCCGTAATGGCCTATAGTCATTAAATATGGATATTGTACACGACATCTACAAATGAATTGAATTCGTGGGAAAATGGCTTCCATTTGCCAAATGCTCGTTTTCCATCTCGTTTAACAATGTACTAAATTTTCATTTTTTTGTGTTTAGGAACTGGAGGCCTGCATCGGATGTACGCAAGCCACGGCCAACGTAAAGTTACAGAAATTGTGCTCCGAAGATTGTGTGCAATGCAACTGTCGGCCTATGTGGTGTCTATCGTGTATGGGCAAGTGGTGGGCCAGTCGTCAAGATCAGGAACAACCCGGTACCTGGATGGGAGGCCGGACGCCGTGTCCGCTGTGCAGAGCAGTGTTCTGCATGTTGGACGTTTGCCTTATTGAAAATGTCACGTGATGTTCATATTATACTGTATGCTTTTATAAAGCTAATTAAAGATGCGAATATATTTATCATTGGTGTAATGTACATTTAAAATAAGCCCAACTTTCATATCAACAGCTTGGATTTTACGGCAAGTAACATACACTATCTCATCAAATGTATCCGGACACATGAACTCTTTCATGAAAACCTTTATTTCATGGAAATTAATATAGTATCGGGTTTATAGTTATACAACCCAATGAACACCTGTAAAATGGATGAAAAACAACACCCTGGTGCATTTGGCATAAATAAGGAAGAATTTAACCTTTTTGAGTTAGAAAAGTGTTTAAACGTTAAAGAACTTGAAGAAAAACGTTTGAATTATTATTTTGAAATTTTGTGAAAAGGATAACTATTGGGGAAATCTGGGAGGAAGATACAAACTGCTGGTACATTTCATGATTATTAAGCCAGTCGAGTGAGGGCGCTGCATGTATGATGTATAGATGCATTCTGGATTGCCAACTGCATGCATAATGAGGCCGAATAAAAATGGAGCCTTGTTTTTAGTTCTAAAATATTTCATGCAAATATACATAGAAAATATGTAAAGATGTTAACACTTGGTTTAAAGTGTGCACATTTTTAATTAAATATTATAGAAGTTATGTTGTGCTAAGGATTAATCTGAAATGATGTGATCTACAACTCTACATTAATTAATGAAATACTACAGATGTATTTTCAATTAGAAATTTGTAGAGAATTTTGAAATTAGTGTATAATACATATCAGCACTTGCGAATTTCATTTTGCTGCATGGTATATTAATATTTGTATTGAACATAAAAAATAGGAGTTTTAAAATTAATTCTATAATAAGTTAAATGGTCATGCATTTATTAGGCAACCGTTGAAAACTTTGTGCATTTAAAAACTGAATTTTCACGTATTTAAAATGCCACTTTTATTTTTCATTTTTCATAGTATAAAATATTATTTGATGAAAAAGGATTTAATTAATCCTATAACCTTTAATATTTAAATTCACCAAGTTTGCGCATCTGTTATGCAAATTACACTACAGTTCACATAAAAGCATATTGCACTTATCTAGCCACAGTAATTCAATATTAAACTTGCAGTTGGCATATTTGGTCCAATAACACATTTTCACTTTCCTTGTTGCGGGAAAAAATATATAATAATGTAGCGTGTTTAATCCAATTACATCAATGAAATATTAAACAGTCACATGTTATTCGTACCTTAGTTAATAAATTACGAGTTTATCCCTATTACATTTATAAATAATTAATGAAATATAGGCCCGAGGAAAAATGCTCACCTATTATTACATCAAATTTATTACATGTTGTTGTAAACATACATTCATAGTTTTTGTTTTAATCCCAAGGATATGTTAACAAATTTTTCTTGTATAGCTTACAGTAATTTAGCTAAAACATCAAAATTAATGCAAATTGGGGGAAAGACAAGGTTACTTGAACTTCTGATTTATGACATTTAAACGATACTCCTTGACATATAATATTAAGTCATGTGTATTTACGATGCAACTGCATCATGTAAACATATTTCAATATGTATGGGATTATTTTAAAAGTGTTGAAATTGTAAGCTGAGTAAAGTAGCCAGGTATGTACAGATGTGCATAAATACTTTGCTGACCTTCAATAGGTAACGTGCCAAGTACACAGATTAAATATTTAAAAAATGAAGTAGTCACGAAGCTGCTCCAGAAATATGAACAGATGATAAGGTATAATAAAAAGTATTGCATTCACACAACAGTAACTTTGTAAAAATATTACTAGGTGTTAATCATTTTTATAGAAACTTAGAATACCATGCATAGCTGCAAGAGAGCTGCAGCTGTTGTTAGGCATTTGGAAAGTATCTGCTCAATTGCACTAAATGTTAGGGGCCTAGCTAAAGTGATACCAATAATAAAATAATTGTTACTTGTCTTTTTAATTCTTAATTTTTGTGTTTTCCATTAACTGACATTTTACATATGAAATATTTAATCAATGCCCTTTCAAAGTGTTGATATATGCTCGAACAGTGAAATTATCAGGTACTAATTTCGCTGCATTATTAATTAAATGATTAAATATTAAAATCAAAGAGGGATTTTTATATCCCTGAAATTTTGAAAATTGTAGTTTTCAATACAATCAAGCATGTAATTAGCTGCAGTAAAGCCGTGACATTTCCCTGACTTTACTCACAACTAAATTGGCAGACATTTTCAGTATGTATACAGTGAGTTTGGCCAGAACATGGTGAGCGAGTTTGGCTATAAAACTAGGTTTCTCTGTTAAATAACGGTTTTTTCGCAAAACATCCGTGAACATAAAAGAACCGCAGCGTGTCAAAACGTATTTCAAACTAGTTTTGGTTAGGTTAGTTTAACTAGTTTGACTCGGTAACGTATAACGCACTTGTTACTGGAGTTACAACATTATATGCAATGCCCAAATTGAACATCAGCTGCTCGTAGTAAAATATGTATAGGAATACAGATGAAACTTTAAGCAAAAGCAGATTTAATTGCACTGTTGCATGCACAACATACAACCGCACAAGATCCAGTAAAACAAGTGAGAAATAAAATGTCCAATTGCAAACAATAAAAACCCCACCCAATTAACATGGAGTTCAAGTATGGCACAAATTTCGTTTTAAAGTGTTGTGTTGACAAACAAAGCGAGGTGTACAACCATTAAGAAGTCGAAGTTCAGCTATACTAGCAAACACAAAGTTTAGTTGTGAGAAAAAACTTAAGAACTGCGACAAATATCAGGTTAAAATGTTACAATACAATTGTGACAATTTTATGCTGCCACAAATGAGACTAGTGACCAAATAATTTAGGTGAAGAAGTATGAGTAGCATGTGACGAGGTGTGAACTATATGATCTTATGTCTGGGCAGTTTAAATGCACATTTTGTAGATGTCAGATAGGAGATGGATAGACAGATGAATGATAATGAAAGACGAATACAAATGCCAGTGAAAGGTAGGTCCAAGCACATTAGGAGGGTCACTGGCTCCACCTGCCATCACTCGTCTAGAAGTGCGTTTGTCGGCCTCCCAACACAAATCACAAGAGCATTTACCCATGCATCCAACCCTTGTAAGCAATTCAAAACCTTTACTTACAACACTACACAAGAAAATTCAAGTGACAAGACCAGACACTAAAATACTAAATTGCCCATTATAATGGAGGTACATGTTGTGTATATACCTTCCTTCACCTATAGGAGGCTTACATAATGCTAAAGAGTCTTAGTTGCGTTAAAAAATTTAAAGCATAAAGAGTAGAATCACTATAGGTATACATTGTTCACCCTACTACGAGGCGCAGTCATGAGCAAAAAGTGTACGTAAGTAATCTTTATGAAAACTCGTAGATAATTAAGCAAAGTGTACAATCCAGACCTTGCACCTTATGACTTCCATGCAGAGGTCCAAAATGAGGCTCGAAAATGATTATCTGCAGTTGGACGGACATTTTTAAAAGATGGCGTACAAAAACTCGTACCACATTAACACGAGTGATCAAATAAATTTGGCAATAACATGGCAAACAGGTAAAGGTATGTACTTTGTAACAAAAATTAGAATGACCGGATTAGCACATTACTTTTTTGTGCAAGAAATGGTTGCAACTAACTTTGCGACTGCGCCTAAAATAACAAAATTGTAAGAAAATATTTTAAATGCAGGGTGCATGGGATAAAAGTTTGTATAGAATGATCAATACATCTGTTCTTTTATTTATCAATCCGTTGTTTATATTCAGCAACAAATTAATAGAACTTGGAATACGTTTACGTTAATTATGTTTATATTTATACAATTTATAACATACTTATTACACTATATCACGTTTTCAAAACACTGAATTTTTCCCCAAAACGAGTTTACAATCATTATTTTGTGACATGGTTGACTACAATGCTAAATTTACACTGATATAATCAAGTAGGAATTTGTTTATTATATTTCATTATAGCAAAATTGTTAATTAAAACAACACTTCCTGCTTTGGATAAATTTCTATGTTAAATTTCTAGATAAACACTATTTTGTTGATGGAAAAGTCTATAATTGCATGTATATCAAAAGGTAACTGTATAAATTACAAACAGGTATTAGTATCAGTTTATGCAAAATGCTAAATCAGTTGCCAGCAAATGCTCAGTGTAATGTCACAAACTGTTTTAAAACATGCAGTCAGTTAGGCCTAAAATATTCATTTCAATTATGGGATTATTAAGTTATTTTAAACAATAACTGGGAGAATTCAATTTAAAATATTGTTTATGTATAGCAAAATGTGCTTCAATTGCAATTATTGGAGCAGTTGCAGTCGGGATATATAATTTACATTCCTCCAAAATTTCATGAACTCATCTTCCTTTTGTTTCACACAACCAGTTTCAACTTTCTATTGTAGATTTAGACCTATCATAAGTTCAGCGTATTTAAAAAATTCAAACTGCAGCGTTGATGTCTGAGTACTTCCGCCTGTTGAAGCAAAGAGTTGCTGTTTAAGAAAAAGATCAATGTGTTCAACGACCCAAGGTAAAATTAAACATCCGTGCACAGTGAGCCAAGTTCGGCCATCTTGGAAATGAAATTTTAACCCTTCTGTACGGCAGGAATAATTTCTTCTCATTACTACAGTGCAATGCAGGAAAGTAAATCAAATACCAAACCCTGAAAACTTAACTCTGCAAACTTATCATGGTTTGCCTAAAGTAAAGTTCGTTTACACGTTTTCTACATGCACCTGCTTCTACTGTATATGACAATAATCGTGAGAAAGTACAAACCCAACATATATACACGGAAAAAGTACTTGAAACTCGGTAAACTTTTTGCATATATTGTCACTCTCGATTTCCTACCTTCAGTCGAGCGTTTACAACTGGCAAGAAAAATATTTAAAAAAATTAAATCGAATAGTTGTTGGTAGTTTCCTGATTATTTGCAAGTTCAATTATTGCATAGCAAGGGGCTATCCATAAATTATGTCACCATTTGTGTGATGGTGTCCTTCGTATGATTTTGTGACTTGGTAAGACCTACCAATACACTTTTAACAAGAGTGTTTATAGGAAAATTATAGTTACATTAGTTATACCCTATTTCAGGAAATATATGCAACATTTCAGATATCATTAAATAATTGCATAAGAATTTTGTTTAATTGAGTTGTTCAGGCCTGGAGTTTCATTTATTTTTCGAAAACAAAAGGATAATCCCCATACAGGATGCCATAATATACAGTATAGTTTCAATTGGTAAATTGTATAGCACATCTCCATTAGTTTATTCCATATATTGATTTTTACAGTTTTAAAATTAGAAACAAATAATTTGTGTATCGAATTTCTACCGATTTGGTTGGTCGAGTGCTTTGCAGAAACTCCAACATTATTCAATATTGTTATTGATAATTAGGTGGGAAAATAAAAAGCTTACCTCCATTGTAATAAAAAAATGATAATTTTTTGCAAACTTTTAAGCTATTAGCAGGAAATCTACAGAACCGCCATTTATACTAGCATTAGTATATGGATTACTTAATTAGATGTAGCCTATAAATATTAAAATTATAATAACTGTTCTCTTCTTAGCAAAGTTTTTTTAGACCATGATCACACCATTCAAAAACTTTAACCCAGAACATAGCAACACTTCAGCTGGTAATGCCACCTAGCGGGCAAACGTGTAATTCATAACTTCCCCTGCTTTCCCTTATCAAAAGTTGATAATTAAAAAACAGTTCCCTGCTTAGTGATTATTATTGTGGAATGCAAGGTGGAAAAAGTGAATTAATATAGCAGCGCAATTTTTGCAGTAGATATGTAGTACGGCTTATAACATAAAGGGATTGTAAATTCTTAAAAATTAATAAACAGTGAATCAGCTATATTCTTGGTATACACTATAGTATAGAAAGTATACTGTATGTGTGTGTGTGACGAGAATTGAATAAAACAATTCGTTTTGGCTGAAATCACACGGTAAACAACAGAAGCCGAAAAAGTATTTTTGACACGCACAACATACAAGAAATTGCAATTTTCAACAAAAATCCGTGACGTGTTGTGTGTACCCTTCGACCTGGTTTACACGCATCCAATGCATACGAACATAAACCGAGAAAAATATCCATGTCAGAGGTGAAGGCTGAAATTCGAGTTTTGTCCCATTTCATTACATTTCACCAATGATTTCACTAATGTTTTTCCATATCAATCAATACTTTTATCCAAGGGAGCATGACGTCACACAAAAAAGCTAGGCTATAGCTACATTCAGGATACTTGACCCTAACAAGCAAGTTATAACAAGTGCATGAGAAAGGAACACCTAAGTCACTATCAAATACAGGGTGGAACTACAGCCATGACCTTTACGAAACAATTTAAAATAATAGTTGTGCGTGGATTTATGAGTTTTAGGCCTCGTGGAATATAGTGAGGTGGCGCTGCTGATGCATATGTGCCACTGATATCACCACATACAGTGGAATGAATGTCTGCATACTAGCTCCCCTTATTATACGGCAGTTCCCTTATAAGAAACACTTTGTTCTGCCCCAAGTGATAAAACTGACATTTATAAGGGCAGCAATGCCCTCTATGATATATTCATTGTCTTAAAAACTTGTATGCAAACTTTTAAAGACGCGATTGTTTATTTACTGTATCGCCTCGATTAACAGCCTCGGCGGCTAATTATTTTGTGACCTTATCTTCTGGGCGCTTATTCAAGGGAAGTGCGTATATTGAGGAAAGCGGTTAAAAACTGAGTGGCATTTTTAGCACCTAATGCAGTAGTTTCACCAGCTAATTTAGCAATGTCGCTGGGATGTTTGATGTAAATACAGGATTTCAGAGAAAAGGGAGAGGTTCAGTAAAGTGGGGCTAAATTAAGAAAGGGATGGGCAATTATGAAACCTGTAAATGAAAGCAAGGTCAACATTTGAAAGTAGGAGGTGGCTAATCAGGGGAGGCTCTAAAAAAACTTTTTACCCTCAAAGTGGGGCGCTAAATCGAGGGAAGCGCGTAAACAAGGGGGCTAGTAATCGAGGCAATACGGTAATTATGCTTAGAAACGAACAAATTTGTATAAGCATTTGGAAATTATACATATGTATTCTCTAATTTTTCCATCAATGTTTCATCAATATGATGTTAAAAATTAAGGGATTCTCCTGTAATACAATACCCTTATAAGGGACAATCTCATTGATCTTTTGGAGTGCTATAGCTGCTATAAGAAAAATATATTCCACTGCATTTGTTCAGTATCCACAAGTTTCCTGGCGCTAGTTCTCAGAAGTGTCGTGTGGTGGCACATGCACTTGTTGATATAGCATCGCAGCACCGCAATGGCCGCAGCAGCCCTACAAGCAATGCTAAGAAGCATGCTCTGACCACAGCGCCACCACACGCAAAAGCCCATGAAACAGTCCAGGAAACTTGTACCACCGTATCCAGTGGGGCAGAATAACGGGCGACTCTGAAATGACTTATGTGGCCCTCCCTGTTCGCCGGTCCTCACAGCTTGTGACTTCTTCCTTTGGGGTTAGTTGAAGAGTATAGAGTTTACCAGGAGGTACCACCAATAATAATCAAGGCCCTCAAATAACGGATTTGAGTTGAAGTGGCACAAATCCCACTAGAAATGCTGCGCAGTTTGAAAAATAATTGCGTTTAAATAGACATCATCTTTCGGATGTAATTTGGTATCATTAACATCAATAGTAAATTGGTAATTAATATTATTTCATAACCTACAGTCGTGACTATTAAGACATGTATGTGGTACGTGTTTTGACTTATCATGTGCCATCATCAGATGTCACAACCTTCAATTGCACTTGTTTACCACTTAGTTACCCATTCCACTCATCCAACTATTTTTATTCTCTGCAAGAACCTGTACATTTGCTCGAGAACTACTTTCACTCCACTATGTATGTGTATGTAGAACCTGCTGGCAAAACTTTCCACTATTGACCAAATCATTTCCTTCTATAGCTAATATTACAATGGAGACGGCTAGATTTCAGTGGTGTAAAAACCTTCACAATATTGAAATTCCAGTGGGTGTACTGGTGAGGGCAAAAAATGATCATAAATGCAAAAATCTCACCGATAGACATCTGGAAAACCAGTGAAATCCTAACGCGGACGTCTATTGATATCTCTTTTACCTGTTATATGATTCTCATTTTTTCCCTCTTATGTTAGGTGCATACCAAACTGCATACTATTACGTTGAACAAGCACTAAGTGAATTTTGTGCGCTCTAAATCCTGTGAAGAGGGAAGTTGTTGAACTTTTGAACAAAACAGAGTTATGCCGGTCAATGCGTGGAAATGCGTTTTCTTACTATGGATATATACAAAATGAAAACGACATTCATCAGATAAAAGACTAGTGCCTAAATTTTTAAGAAACGCGGCCAACAGGTGACCCTAAAGGCCGCACAACCCAAGTTTTGCATAACTTATATACACAACTCAGAAAATCGTGATCTTAGTGTTAAGCATTCATTCTCTTCTCCACCTACTGCTTTGCAAGTTCATTGTCGTGCCATTTTAGCAACACTTAATGCAAGTTACATGTATAGTATTAGGCGAGACAGGCCAATTGCTCTTACTTTTTATTCTAATTCACAAAAAGTCATGTAATAGCACGTATGCAATTGAAGCTATAGCCTGTTCACCGAAGTTGGACTGCAAGGTCAAACATCTTTTAGTCACAGGGTTATCCACATTTACAATGTGCTGAACCCGATAAACCTTGTAAGAAAATACTATTAGTCTATCAAGGGCTAACTTCACCGAAAGTTGCGTGAAAGGTTAAGGTGCAATTACAATTTAAGAAAGGGGTGTTCCCCCTCATGCCTAATTGGTGAACACTGGAGCACTGGGCTAATCATTTAATTGGAAACAGGAACAGTTAGTCTGGCTGGTCTGGCGCAGGTATATAGTGGTCCCAGGGTAAACTGAGCTCTAAGGTGGAAAGGGGTGGAATGGAGTCTATTGTTCAGGGGGGGGTCCCAGCTTTGACTTATAATTAGAATACAAAAAAAAGAACAAGATGATCCTTTCCCCTTGTGCTCAGTTTACCCTGGGACCACTATATAGCCAGTTGTTACCATCGCTCCATTGGTCAGCGATAAGCAATATGTACTGTATTGTAATCAGCACACAGAAACGACAGCCAATCGCGATGTTCGGTGAAGTCGGATACTGGATATCCTACGTCAAATGTTATCAATTTTGTGTAGTATTGTATTTAGTTGGAAATCGAAATTTTGAAGAGTAAATATCAAATAATGTAAGTCAGTAATCCTCTGCTGTCAGTGCCAAGAAAGAAGACAGTGCAAAGTTCAGACGACCGTGATGGACTAGGTCTACAGCAAATAGGGGTCAGAGCAGTAAGGAATGACATGTTACCAGTATTGAATGCTACTTAGGGATCAGGGTTTCATGAAACCCTGATCCCTATTTTGATGTGGACCCAGTCCATCCCCCGTGTGTCGTTTTTGAACTTGACAGTCTTCTTTCTGGGGACAGACATTAGCTCATAAGTATGGCAATCCTTTAATCACAGAATTGATAATACCAACAATAAATGCTATTCCAGAAGATCAGAATCATTATTCGAATATGTATAAGATTCTAATACATATCAGAATATATAGTACAAAAACACCATAGATGAGGACTATGACTTAAACAACTCCTTGGTTTAACCAATGTTATGAATTCTATGATTAAAGGATTGCCAAACTTTTATGAGCTAAAGGATTATTGACTTACAATGGCTTGTATTGTCATTGTTAAAAATAGTTTGTCTTGCATTTTTCTACTGATGTTATGCCTTATCAGTTAAGTTTAATTTACACATGACATCATTCCTTGAGTGGTTGGAACATTACTGACATCATCCTTGTTACATGCTAGATAGGCACCACTCAAGGATGATGAAGTGTATGTTACGCTTAGCTGATCTGTAACCTACATCGGTAGCAACCCATGTATAATGAACATGCAGCTGAAACACTGTAAAAAGATGTAATTCTTCTACGAGGAAGGAATAAATACTTATTGCATATTCTTCGAATTTAAAACATGCACGTTTTTCATATCATATCTTAGAGTAAACTCCAAATCTGAATTTGAAATCAAAAGCATTGTGGGGCATTTTACCCCAACTACTTTCAACTCTGTACCATTTGTTAATATAATTTATTAATTATTAATCATTTGTGCGCTCTACAGTTACTCAGAACTTTGTATACCCTATAGCTACATATAAGTAGCAGAAAGTGGGAAAGTGATGCAGCCATCTCCAATAAATTATAATTTAAAGGTGATCTGAAGAGGTTTTGTAAGGTACCTTGAAACTTAAACTACATGAAGAAAAGTCATGAAGAAAGCA
>JAQFZQ010000526.1:0-31361 GCA_034696005.1 Glomeris marginata | reverse complement strand
ATTGTTTTGACAAGGAGCGCTTTAAAACCAGGTGAGCTTCAACAACAGATGGGCTTCTAAAATAGGTTTTACGGTAAATGAACCTGTGCCATCAAAGCTGCCAGCTCAACAGCGAGATCACGCGTCACTGGGAAACGACCGTTGACAATTTCTTCGCTGACTTGATACGCGAGTAACAGCTTTTCCTTCTCCGTTTCTGATTTTGTCATACTCTTAAAGTAAAGTCTAAACATACCAAGTGGACATTAGAATACTTATTTACTGTTTACAAAGACAAGAACCACACCATACATACCTATTTTTGTAGGTGAGCTTAACAACCCGCGTGTTCTCAAACTTTCCCAGTTTGTTTTCCCGCAGGGCTGTTTCCCATTTAGATATTATATCACACAACTAGAAAAAAAAATACAATTAACACATAACAGTACAGATTCTGTACAAGAAAATTATATTTTACTCGCCTTGGAATCAGCACGAATACAGTGTTCCAAATTTTTATCTATTGGGTCGTCTCCGTACATCCCGAAACCTGCCTGACTCATGTCACGCACACCAATCTCTTGATTCAAGGTCCGGATAAACTCTTCAACAGTCGATGATCCATCAAATCCAACAACCTATTTGCAAACACAACATAATTTACAAATCCCACCCTCCTAATCCTTCATCCGATTACAGGATGAAGTTTGGACTTCTCCAATCCATCACTGTCATCTTACAAAAATCTACTTTCTCAATTCAAGAATCATTCTTCGTATTTTCAGGAACTATAAATCATGAAAATAACAGCGCAAAAATACGCAGAAAACATGTAACTATTATCTATAACTGTAGAATGAAAGTTAAAAGACAAACTCCACGTTTTCCAATTGAGCGGCAACCATTTTATATGTTCAAAATTTAAGTTTAAATAAGCGATAATTTGGAAACACCTAACCTGGTAAGTTCCATTTAGGAAGTGGACAGGAATACTGTGCGGCAAAGAATGATGATATGGGTTCTTGAGCAGTATTGACAAGACTTCCATCCGGGACGGCTTGACCTCGCGACAACCACATTCTTGATTTCTTTTTAAGGCACGCTGACAGAAAATCGCGTGTTTCCCCATCTCGGTCCTGTAATACACAAATGAGAGAGAGAAAAAATAAATAAATATAATGTGATACGAGCAAGAGTGAATGAACGTACTTGGGGTCAGCGTTTCTCTGGAGGTGTAGCTGCAGATACCAGAGAAGGCGACTGTTCCTTG
Organism: Glomeris marginata; assembly: GCA_034696005.1. Classification (NCBI taxonomy): domain Eukaryota; kingdom Metazoa; phylum Arthropoda; class Diplopoda; order Glomerida; family Glomeridae; genus Glomeris; species Glomeris marginata. Next base: position 30,112 of record JAQFZQ010000526.1, on the reverse strand, counting down.
GCAAGAAGAGGGAGATGGTGAGAGCGAGAAGTTGCCACCCCTGAATGAAGACAAAGTGAGCAGGATTCATCTTGCAGTCAGGAGGACTTGGAAGGCTTTCAATTGCTCCGTTAGCGGAGGAGGAGGACGTGGTTGGAGACAATTTCTCAGCACTCGAAGAATCGCACAGGAACAAAGATTGGGTAGCACACAGCAGGAGTTGCTGGAAACGTTTGAACGACAGGCAAGGAGCCGAGGGGAAAGAAAAGCATACACCACGATGCTCAGCTCTGGGTTGCATCATCTCTGTGCTACGAGGAACCATCACGCCACGAGTCTCGCATATTAATACGTTATCTCTGGGAAACTACTACACCAGTAATCCTCCAAATGCAGTCTCTGTTAGTGCTTGCGTTCATTGGCATGTTATGAAGTAATAACATAAATGGCTGGATTTATTCCAAGTTTGCGCTGAAGTAATCTCGCATTACTGCCATCACTAATTTTGCAGCATTTCTGATTCACACTTCAAATTATTGCTTTGAGAAACACATGCCAGATGTAAAACGAGGGATATGGTAGTAAACGTACATCACAAAAACCATGCAACAAAAGGATAAAGCAAAAGAAAGGAACAGTTTCACAAATGAGGGAATTTTTTACAAGCATGGAAAAATTATTGCAACTTAAAAATGAAGACCGAGATTAATGAAGGTACCTGTACTCCTAATTTGTGCTGTGTGTGCCTGGAAGTCTGTTTGATGAGTTGGCAATAAAGCTCATTTTGAAGCTCACAATTAGTTAGGCACTGCTGCAAGGCATTCTGGGCCAGAACTACGTGATAGTCTATGCCGGCAGAATCCACAAGGACAGAAATGAACAGCTGGCATGCCTATAATATGAATAAACAAATCATTAATAAATTATCTTCTAAATTTTGCAAACGCTCAACTTAAACAAACCTTAAATAATTTAACAGCTTCGGTTTGAAGCTGTTCAGTCGGTAACGTAGTAAGTGGCTGTGAAATATTTTCCTTGGTGTGCAACAGCAGTGGATGCCTCCAGATGACGCAATCTTACATGTGGATTTAGTAAATTAATATGGAATGGTTGGTTACATTTAAATCCACATATAGTAGAGTTCTTACTGGAATCACCATCCATCTCCATTAGCCTTTGAATAAGTTGTTCATACTGTGTCCCAATGTTGCAGCTGCCTCCAGATACCACGGTTAAATGGTACAACCATGTTGCCTTGTCTTGCTTGGAAGGCATAAGAAGGTACGTTGGCCCCTGATGATTAGGAAAGATGCCGACAGTGAATTCCGGCCTTTTGTCTTTCACTTCTCGTTCCCGATCATCTTCGTCACTGTCCGACACATGTTCCATTTCCTCCACTCTTGCATCCCTCATGTTAATTTGACCTAGAGGAGTCTGCAAAACACAAGTATTGTAATGACAAATACCAACGACATTGTCGATTGTTGATAAAACAGAATATACCGTATCATTTGGACTTCTGAAATAGAGGAACATCTTTCCAATCAACACGCACCAGCAACGCTTTGAATGTCCATGTTTCACCTGTGGGAGTGTTCAATACTGCATAAAGCAAACCACTTTTGGAAATGGAATTTAAATTATTACATAATAAGAACAAACCTTGACAATCCAGCCCTGAATTGTTGGCTTGTTTTCTTCTTTACTTAGCATTAACTTTGTAGCATTCCTTCGCAATACATTTTGCAAGACTAAAAAACAGTCATGTTGCTTCAATAAGGAATTCTGAACATACTTAAGTAGATATTAATAAACTAAACCTCACCTCTGACCCAATCTTCCATAGTTGCGATAGAATCAGCTGTTAAATAGTAAGTTTTCTTTCCGGTCGAGATCTGGAATTTATATTCCAAAATTAATAATACATAATTTTACGAGTTTAAAATTAACATAATCTAACTGAGACTCACTTCAAAAGTAGCAGCTCCTTCCGCACGTGTCACGTGACACACTTGGTCCAATATTATCTGTCCCTGAGGCTTTCGGTAAACTTCACTCTGAGAAATGTGCATTATTTTCAGAATTATATATGACCGATAATAATTAAATCAAAATAGCCAGACAACTTACTTGAGTTCTATAATATGTAAGAACTCCATTCTTGAGCATAAACCAACGTTTTCTCCACGTTTTCAATTTACCCCCGAGTTTTGTCAGGTAACCACTTTTCTCGAGGGAATCCTGTATGCAGAATATTATTATTATTAAAACCAGTAATATAACAGTGAAATGACTAACTACCTTCTTTGGACTATCTTGAGAGGGAACTCTTTGCAGCCTGTCTGCTGCTAAATCTAAGCTCTCAACATCACAGGACACTGCATCGGGAGGAATAGCGTAATCATCGGATAACGTTGAATCTACGGAACCATCTGCCAAGGGAAAACAGTGTTTACTCCTAATGATAATTGCATAAATCATCACATATGACATGCTGTCACATTTTAAAAGCAACATTATCTTATTCGCAACCTGGCAATACCCTAAAGCCGACATTGAACAAGCGGAAGATTAAAAAGAGTGTGGGGGTGGGCAGATAACCTTAAACCGATTATCTACACAGTTCAGAAATCCCGAGAAACAATGAATTGTATGCTTTAGTATAGACAAACAGCATTTAGCCCTCGGCTCAATGCAGCATACACACCGTAATGTCCCTTGGGTAAAACAGAAACGGATTATGAATCCATCTATTGCCATCCATGGACTATAAGGATTTGCGCACAACAGAAATAAGCTAAACAATAACAAAGAAACAATATTAAATAGCACATGTAACTACATAATTATAATTACAAGCCATAACACTGTAAGAACACATCAAATAATGGATGCAAGTCTGTAACTTTAACAATTAACATAAAATGTTAGGATAATTTTCCAGGCTATCCTGCTTCCATTTTACTCCAAACCACCAAAAGCAACATGCAATGCACTAATGGGAGATATGGGCTACAGCTTCCCAATTGTAATGAGCCTTCTACTCTCATTTCCTAGATGGAAACGATTGCCAATTAAGGTCAAGTGCAGCATCACCAATGTATGCATCATGATGGATAATTCTAAGCCAACATATTGAGGCTATGCAAGTACCATTTATATAGTGAACATGATTAGACTTTTAAAATACTTTATACACTCAAGCACAAGGACGCATCTAGTAATAATTGACAGCACTTATTACAATGGGCACAACGCACGCTCCGATACACTAATTGTAACACCGCAACGTGTTTTTACTAAATGTACTTTCACTAGTGCATTTTCCCTAGTTTCCCCCAAACGTAGAATGGAAAAAACGCTCCAGTGCATTTATGAATCGAAGCATGAAAAGAGGAATTATAGTACCTCGTCTGATGGATTTTGATGGCGAGACGCCGCCATGCTTCGCTGGAGGAGGGCTGGATGCGGTCTTTAAACTTTTACTGGGACTGCTGTTGGACAGACTCGATTCTGTTTCTCCACTTGTCGTGTGAGACGAAGTGGTGGTCATCGTCACTCTGCCATCATCGTTGTCCGAAGAATCCGACGAATCATCCGTGAACGGTATTGGCCGGATCTGCGATGCTCTCTGTACATATCAACAATTTACTTTCTAAAACATATTTACAAGACAACAATAGCAATTTGCATTCGGAAAGCAGCTTTACTCACCCCTTTGACTGCGGCATATACCGGAACGCTGATGTCCAAGTATGTTTGGCAACTGTTTGCGGGGCAATTATTGATCGGACGGTTGTTATTTGTCGAATCTGCAAAACAATAGTTTTGTTTGAAGTTCTGTTATTAAGCTGAAAGCACATTAGCTAGTACTAGTACACATTATTGAGTGAAATCATGTAAGAATTCAAAACAGTATAAAAATATACAAAGATTTGAATTAAACAGAGTTTCTCTTCGCTTCATATGCAATTTATTTAATATTTGTATCCTTTTCAGATTTTTTAATATGTATTTTCAAATATGGGCATTCATTCAATCATGCTTCCCTGTGCAATCGGGCTCCACAGGGGCGCCCCCTGCTGGCCGCACAGATTGGAAAACGCATTTGATGCTCCACCTTAACTACAACTAATCCATCAACCAAGTCTCCGTTGATTATAGAAATCGTTAATCTGGGCTCTCGTGATGCGAGCGAACCTGAAGGCGTCAGTTTCCATGTGGGTTTTCCATTCTCTACTTTCCTGATAAAAGCTGTACACATCCGCGATAAAAATAAGAGACATGGTCCGGAATGGACAACACGCACTCACGCAATCTAAAAGCTTCGACAAGTTACAACAAAACTACACGCAGTACAGAATCGTACATCGCCCAATTACCATAGCTTTCATAACGAACAGATAAAACGTCACCAAATGAGAGGGATTTTTTTATTGAGGCTTACCGGAACATGCGCCATTCACGAAGCTGTCACGTAGCGTTACGCCACTTGTCGCAATTTCGTAGATCCTCGATTCCTGTCAAGATAAAATCCCTCGTGGTTATGTACTTTCACTTTGTTTCACGTATAGTATTGTAGGTAAAATAAAAAGAGACGAACCCATGAAGGGAACCGGTGCAAGGGAGGTGTGGGTGGTTTGCAGTTCTCGGGAGTTGAACTACCGATGTCGCAGTCCCCTGTAGCTTGATGGCCACATGTTTGATCTTCCAGGTTGGTGGCATTTGATGTTGCGGTCCATTGAGTTATCCTTTCCTTGCTTGGAGTGTAGATTTCAGCATAATCGTGGGTCTCGTCTTCGTCAGCCACCCTGGCCCGACATCGGCCCGAGGTGGCAGTCACTAACCGGCAAGTCCCCAGTTGAGATGTCTATCAAGGACAACAGTGGTCAATATACTGTATATCATTCGGAATAACATTTATTGCACCAGTTTTATAATTAGCCCAAACCATCATATTGCGACTCATAGTGTATCTTTAGCGGTTAACGAAATGTGTACGTGTGTGGTGTGTATGCAAGACAGGGATGATGTGGAAAATATTTACCTCTACGGAAGGCATTTCCAGTTCCGGGTCAACTTCAGAAGTGATTGAATCGTGGTTGTCTTCCACAGCTTGCTTTGCCTTGTTCTGAGGCATCCTAGATCGTGGCGGTGGCACTGGCTTTCTTCTCACTTCCGAACTTTGCGTAGTTGTCGCAGCGACATTTGTCCGACTGTAACCCGGACTAGGACAAGGACTTGATCCTGGAGAAGACACCGGTGCTGTTGCCGTAGTGTCCGTCTCCAAGGAGTCCCTAGGTTCCTTAGACTTCCAAGCCCCACCGCCTGTGTCAGAAGCTGGAGAACTGAGGGCTGAAGCTGGAGACTCCGTGTGTTGCGTGGTCGTGTATTTCTTGCGATCCAATCGCAGCTTCGGAGGAACTGACGTGGATGCAGCAGACCTGGCACTGGTCTTCTTGGAGAAGTCAACTTCCGCGTAAGGTGGATCTGAATCCATGCTCACACTCAAACTGTGGTCCGATGATCTAGAACTGCTTCCTTGACGTCTAACAGCTCCTCCTCCTACAACCTGGTCAGCATCGCTGCCCACGCTGCTCGTGCTGCTGCTCTTCCGGTGACGACCAACTTCCCAGGCTGGGGTGGTGGTACTGCTTCCTCCTAGGATGCAGGGAGAAGGTCTGGGAGCGGAAGATCCGTCAAGGTCTGGAGGAAGGCTTTCACCGGAGTCCGGTCGGTCTTCGAAGCTTCCTCGCAGCGAGTCCTGTTGAAGATGTGAAGAACGATTGTTCCCGCAAATTTCATTGGAAAGGGCTAAAAGTTTCTTCACCTCTGCGCTGGAAACGTTCCTGAACCGAAGACTTGGGCCCAACTGTGCCAGCTGCGTAAGCCTGTTTTTCAGCAATTCCAGCTGATCATTGCACTTTTGATTCTGTTCGCGTAGATGAACATTCTGCTCCTCCAACTGGAATAAAACATTATACTTCAATATGTGAATTATGTGACATCTCTTTTACTAGTCTCAACTGTCCAATAAAAGGAAAGAGCTAGTCGACTTTGAAAAAGACAACATGAAACAGTAAAGATCTACATAATTCAAGGAAATACAGACTGGGCACGTGGAGAAGTAATGTTAAATCAAAGATGGAACCCTGAATCACCCTGTATTACCAAGAGTGGTATTACCTTGTAGAATAAATGTAGAAATCCATTAATTAAATAGACTGCTGGCATTATTGTTTGACATTTCGGCATGTCATCATTTTTTGAAAGCTCTGCCGAAACATCCCAAAATGTAATTGGATTCGCTTTATCACGTTTTGTTACATTTGTTCCACTTTGGTAAGTTTTGCCTTGGTTTTGCGCTAACCACTTTCAATATATGGGTTATTAACAGCTATGATTCATCTGTGCTGAGTGTGCGAAATGTTCGGATATTGGTTTGCAGCGAATTCATCAATCAGACTGGAATATGTACAGAGTGCTCATGGTGCCCTCTTCCGGAGATGGAGTAATTTGTCTCGGCACACCTCCGGGGAATAGTGATACAGAAATGGATGGAAAAATGGGTATATGGGAAGGGAGGGAATCAGCTGGTGGTCCAGAACTGACAGGAATAAAAGTCTCACTACAGGCGACTTGCACATTGCCAAGATTGAAGATGGACAATTTGTTCTCGTTGCGTTGACAATAACCTAACAACAAATCGACCCAAAGACGATGTTAAAATTATGGGACATCAACAATAACTGAATGCGTATTCTTATTATTCCCATGTATATAACAGCAAAAATAAGAAAAAATATTGATCAGGCTCAAAGACACAATTGCACATTTTCCTCGCTGCCATAAACCACATACACACACTCTATATATGCACTGGTTGCATATTTTTTGTGAAGTTTTAATATCAGCAGCTGCTTTCCGCACAATGTAACCTTAAGTGGGGAAAATTGCTACACAGCGAAAATGAGCAGTTAATATAAAGTTCACGGAAGCTTGGAAAATATTGAAAGGGGTGTATTCTGGGATATATTTTGATTTGCAAATTAGTGAAATTTGTGCACAGAGATGCAATTTTCTCAGTGGACCACAATCTATTATTAGCATACATATATACCTAAGCTTACTAAAATGCAAGTAGGTACATTTTCCAAGTAAATTTCTGTGTGATACAACACTGAACTTGTGAGAACATAGCATATAGAGTAGGTGCTATATGAAGCAACATTTCTATATAAAAGTGTAAAAAATTAAAACAAATTGTGCTAATTTGCAAAGATTTCCACCAATTTTAACGTGAAATTATAAAGATGTCAGGAGGCTAAAGCAGGTTTAATCGGAATCCATGTTATCAAAAATAATGCTAAAGGTGTAACAAATGCTATAACTAAACAGACAAAACCCTGAAAAGTCCATTCTTTATACAATAAAAGTAACACTGAAGATTTATATGGCAAACCTTTCATAAGATGATGGGAAGTAATCTATGTAGGCCTATTAGTATCAAAACAGCACCATATCCAGGAACAATATAAAATTAAAATTTAATACACCTACTTCTTGATATAAAAAAATAATCTTTTAAAAAGAACATGAAACAATCGTTATATTACTTGCAGAACTTTTTGAATTGGATTCATTGACATATTTGTTACTTAAAGAACAGGACCATGTAAATCATAGGCAGATCGGACTGCTTGTAATTGTCCAATACAATTTGTGTTTGGGCAAACTATAAAACGTATTTAAGTTTACCTTGGAAATTACTGAGAACCGTGACAAACTTGGTTACAAATTTAGTTAGAGGCCAAAGTTGGGTGGGATTTTATTTAGGGGGAAACAAACAGTTTTGGTAAACTTTAAAAGGCTGAAGAACTACACGTATATATGTATGACGGTCTGCTGAACAGGGAATGAGAAGGGATGAAATGATGTTGGGTCGATAGTAATTCAATGGAGAGGGGCACTCAATTGGAAACACCAGTCACGTATTACGCTTGAATTTGTACAGTGCTGTCTGTGATTCTTTAAAGAAAACCCTGGATATCTATGGATATTCTTTTTATCATAAAGACAAACTGGTGTTAAGAAATACCGAAATTTATTTGTGTCAAGAAAAAAAGCCACCCAGCTCCATCTAACTTTTATTTCTTACATTTCAAGATAGTGCCATGCAAAAAGACAATTCACTGAGCCCCAGAGAACAACCACATTGAGTTCTTTATTGACCCCAAAGGAGAGAATTCGCTTCAAACTTGTAATGAAGAAAAATGATTCCACTTAATTCTTAGTAATTCATTCTACAAATAGTTGCCAACAGAGAACAGTTGAAAATATGAGGAAGGTAATTGCAATTCTTGGAAGTGTTCTGAGGTAATTTAACTTGGTGCTTCTTACGAAAAATGGTTTTATTAGGGTAGTTGGCATAATTTGTGCAGAAACTTTTTAATCTGGACGACTGCACTCATGTTTGCAATTCATTAAAGCTACTTAAAAACATTTCCACTTTAAACAGGGAAGAATGGGCTTAATTATGCCAAAGGTACCAGTAATTTACTCCACAATAGAGAAGTTCTTTAACATGGATATAATACATGTACCTATATTAAAATAATAAAAGTGTTTGAAAACCTATTCGATTCTTCCTGTAATAGCCTATATAACAAATGAATTCAATGTTTCTGCTGCTACTGGAAGGCAACATGGAAATGATGAAGAGTTTCACCTCTGAACTGAACGATCAATCTTCCTTAAAACTAGATAAATTATTAAATTGATGTAAATCTCACCTCCTTCAGTTTATTGGTGACCCATTCTTTAATCCTGGCTGCCTTTGCTTCCACTTGCTTGGCGTCTTGAATCCTCAATTGTTTCTGTTAGCAGCAAGCCGAGAAAAGATACAGAAACGGAATACATGATCAGTTGGGTCTGACAGTTGTCCACAGAGGATATCCTGAAAAACCTCTGCATTCTCTCTATATGTACGACATGGAGTGCAGAGGCTTGGAAAGACGCAGTGCGCATGCGCCATGGTGCATGGAGCACATGAGGGACAACCCAGTGAATCATCAAGATGATGATGACCTCACACACGTCCATATATTGCTATCATAATCCACTCTCTCTGTAGCCCTTCTCATCACGCAATATCAAATTCCGAAATCCCAAACTGTAATGTAATTTCCCCTCTTTTTTTTTCGACGCCATCATTAAAACCATATTGAAGTTATGATTTATTTACAGACTTGTGAAAATTTTATTTCAACACTATGCACTGTATAGTACAACGCAAATTAACATTAATAACCTTTCATCCTAAAATAAAAATTGTGCAACACTGCTCACCCTGGGGTTATTTGCAAATATTATAGATTCAAAAAATCGATAATGTTTATACAAACTTTTAAAGGTTTCAGTAAAAATATATACTAATAAAAAATAGAAAATGAGAAATTTTTGCCGGAAAATATTGCTCATGAGACACTTTGAATTATCATTATCGACCATGCTGAAATCAATTTCTGGGGAAATTTGGCCAAATGAAATGTGAAATTCGCATTCATATCACAAATAATTTCCATATTGCCTGCAAGCAACAAAACAAAGTTAGTTGCATAAACCGTTGAGCAATAAGATGCGAGAAAAATTACTAACGAGAATAAATGGCAAACATGTCTGGATTAACAAATGATCTTACAGTGAAGATGAAAGGGTTAAAAACAAGCAAATGTAAATTACCAAGTAAAATTGATATAACCATATATTGTGGATTTGGCCCATAAAATTAGAGGATGGAAGTTAATCACTGGGTTGGAGTAGACTAATTGCAGTTGGTCTGGATGTAGACCATATCAGGAAAATTACCGACCATTTGGTCACAGGCGCCAGATAAAATAATTGATCAGTTTTCGGCATGACGTCATCACATACAAAAATTCCTCATATGCAGTTGGGCCAAAATGGAGATGGCAGAAATTTCGCACATCACATTTCTCAAATTCAAGCTTCAATATCGGCAGAAAATTGACATCAATTCTTATATAGTACTACACAAAAAATTACCAGCACTGTATTCAGGAATGTAATGACAAATTCTTAACAGAAAATCAAGCAAATTGAATTATCTACCCAACCGAATAACATTTGTAAAAAGGACGAACCAGCAAAAAGTGCAAAATTGTACAATTATTATCGTGCTTAAAATCTGTCTGGCTTTAAAACTAATGAAACTACTGGCTCTTTTTCAACTATAGGGTGTATGTTTTCAGGTGATTTATTCATCGTATCGATAAAGAATTTCATGAAAAAAAAAGAAACACTGTTGGAGGAGGGTGGGATTCATATGATACTGTATATATAGTGAGCACGGAAATGGCAAACTTCAAAGAAATGTGATATCAGCACGCAAAATTATCGACTATACAACCAACTCAACATGATATACTACAACGCCTGCAAAATAAATATGAAATATATTTGTATAGGTAAAATATTTACTATAAAAGGAGATCTATGGCTCAAAAGTAAAATCTTAATTCAAAGTTGGCTCATAAATTATACTGTTACAAAGTTCAATAAAGTCCTCAACTACATATATGTAATCAATTTCCATTAAATTGTTAGCATTAACGCTAAGCAAAATATAAATCTAAATATGTAGAAAATTAAAGTAAACCTACTACATAGATCCAGAAATCTTCTTACACAATACTTCAATGTTCAAAGTTAACCTGATCTTGTGTTATTATGTGTAAAAAGTTCGCTCGAAGAGGAACTTTAATTAAAGTCTTATTAGTTGTAAAAAAGTTTCTAGGTGTTAAAAGCTTTGTTTTAATATCTCGGTTATGCTGTAACTGTTCTAAAAGCAATAGCAATAATTATTGCCTTCCCAATTTCTAGGTTTAAATAATGTTTTCCAGGCGAATGGTTGCCGCGCATCAGTGGGAATGAATACAGATGTGGGTCATCTGCAGATGCACACTTGGAGCTATTTTAAATTTCAAAGTATCCGAAACAGTGAGCGGTCATCGGAAACAAAATGGCCGCCATGCATCGATCGAAGCATTGAAGGTGAAGTGCTGATGTCTACATGAGGCGTGATTTCTTGACCGCTTGCTATAAATCAATGTGAAGAAACGTTAATTACCTGCTCCTCGACTTGAGTCTCCAGGTGATTGATGACTTTGTCCTTCTCCTTGACGGTGTTTTGCAGTTGATTGTAACGTTCGTGAGACTCTGTTGGTGTCCACTTTGCTTCCGACAACTTCTGCTCCATCAGACGCACCTTTTCCATTAGAAAACAAAAAAGAAACACTTTTAAATACAGAAAACATCATTATCAACTAACACCTACTCATAAACTATAACTTTCACCGCAAAACATTTCATCTGCAGCAATCCTATTAGTATATAAAGAGGTCTATTGTGCCATGTGTGTGTGAAAAAGAATTGCAGTCTGCCAAGTACCCAAAGGGTTTATTTATGTGGGAGGATTTACACAAGAGACTTTTCTCCTCATGTTCGCAATAATCCGGATTATAACGCTGGACTTAACTTGCTTTCTTCACATTCAATAATAAATAATCTCCAGCATGTCCCAAGCTCAATCTCAGTTGTTATTAATATTTGGGGGGTCCTACAACACGGATCGATGGTGCCCTTTGCGCGACAATGTCAACATTTCCACAAAGGGAACAAATAACAAATCCGTGCTACAAGAAAACCCAACAATATCCACCAAAGTACAGTTATAGGCTTTCGCCACAGCCGCAAATTTATTAGCAGACAGGAATTAATATACGGAATAAGTTGCATATAAGCTGCAGGCTACTGCAAGTTACTGAAACACGAGTGATGTAAACAATATGAAAAAGGAAATGTGGGTGAAAGTTTGGTGCAAGTTTTGGGAATAAAAATGTGTAATGTCAGCAAGTAAGCAAACTTTGAAACATTTTTTCATGGACCTAATGCGTTTCAAATGATAGGGTTTCAAAATATCAGGTCTTGTCATAATCGCTCCAATATCTTCAAACACTTTTTCGACAGCCTGTCCACGTAAATAAGTAAGCAAAGTCATTCATCATGTCATGGCACGACCTAAAGAAAACGCAGAATACAGGGAAAGTCATCCTGAAGTTGCCAGGAAAACCATTTCAGCCCTGTTTAATGTGTCCACATAGTTTATGATCTTGCAATGGACTATATAAAGTCTGAATCGATGCAATTTGTTTTTGTTCAAACCATGTTCAAACATTGTCCTTGCTACAATGGACACCTCCTTGCCCTCCATTTCACTGGTAATTTCATTTTATAATTAGGGACAATTTTAACAATTGTTAAACTTCAATATACCATATAGGCTACATGAATCCCACTATAATATATTTCTAACACACTGTAATGCCTCAAAATCAATACAGTGGACTTTTTTGCAATCATCTCCTGGGGCCACCATTTTGGTTGCTATAAAAAGAACTTGCATGTAACTGCACAGTCAATTTACAAATTTATTCAAAAAATAACTACAAATAGTGTTCAATTCAATGAAGCTTTACAAATGACATAAAATATGCCAATTCATAATGTACCAATGAGGGAAAATCATTAATAGCCACTAATTCATGCCCATAAACTTGAAAAAGTTTGTAAATGGAACATGTTAAATTGTGATATATTTCTGATGAAATAATGAGTAAGTTGAGCATTAAATATTGCACAGCAAGTTCAACGTAAGATCAACTTAAAGTTATAAAACGGCCATATTGGCCTTCATCCCTTGTGCATCAAGTGGTGACCAGATGGAAAATCACACGTACACGAGTAATGCAATGCATGCTGAATGTGCCCAAAGTGCGTGCCACAATTTATCTAATAATTGTCGTCCTGTTTATCTATACTAATTTCCATATAATCTTTTGACCTCCTACATGACGATATGGTTTTCAATTTATCATATTGAAATTGCCTTGTTTATTACAAGCGTGAAATAGCGTTTAATTTCCATAAAACAACATGAATACATATTATGATATTATTATCATTTTCAGAATGTTTACTGCTGTTTGAAAGCATAATCGAATTAGTTTGCAGTAACGTTATATGCCATTTTTCCATCTAATATTCCCAACACAGATATAATCTAATCTAAAATGCGCAATGCAGAGAAGCAAAAACTTTAGTTTTGCATGGCAGGAGAGCTAGCAAATTTCGTGTACCATTTACTTCAGTTAAAATGCAGAATTTGTCATCAGAGCACCCAACATTGCTAGAATAAAATGTTCTACATGGGCGTGCAACTGGATTTGGATCACATTATCAATAATAATAGGTGGCGCCACTATGTAACTCGGTCCTCGTTTCAAACCTATAGCCTATTAGATGCAATTTTAAGTCCCTAAATTTATGAACAGTTTTGTTTTTTATTGGGACACTTTATTTTCTTAAAGAGCATATGTAAAATGGAGATTTGATCCGGTATTTAAACTCACTGGTATTATTCAGAGAGGAAAAGAAAAATGTGAATAAATCCGAAAGGGGAGTGAAAAACATCTGTCGTTTTGTTTCCATGTCTACTTGAGCGTACACACAGAGCACACGGAGTGCAAAATTTCAAAAGATTTCCTTAATGTTATGTAGTAAGTTTGCTTTTGTCACAACCAACGACCGACAGCACCACTCGTGCATAACAAAAACCCAATGCAACACACCCCTCGATGGAAAAATATGAATGAGCCACGTGACTCATCTGAAATGCCCCTCCAGGAGTGACCGATCAATCACAAAAAGCTGCAGAATATCCGTTATGTATGAGGCGAGATTATCGTAAATACAAAATGGCCGCCATATTGTCCACGTGTTGCTCCATTCTCAATCACTTTACTTATTTTTCGTGGCAATAAAACATTAAAAAATGGTGGCAGTTTGCAGACGTAATAAAGTGCAGCAGGTTGCGACTACGAATAATTTGATCCAGAAGCGAGTGCAAAATATACAGTTTTAATATTGAAAAATTGCTCGCAAAAGAGAAGCAAAATCTAGAATGACAGCTGTTGAAAGCCGATATTACGTTATTTCCAGGATTTGTACAATCTTTACTTGAAATCGGTGAAAATCATGGGAAATATACACTAGGGGAGGAAAATGCGATTACCACAGGCATGCCATAATGTGAAACATGCAAAGTGACCGATTGGCTGCGCTGGCCAACGCCATCTGGCAGCTGAAATTCTAAGCAGCCTTAATTTTATCTTTGTCATCCATCCCCTTGCATGCATAAAATTGCATTAATCACCCTAGAAACAGGGTTGGGCCACATTGAAAGCAACAAAACGGGTTATATGACATGAAAATTAATATCACCAACATCAGAGGGCCTCTCGTAATTTGCATTTGTGCACCCCCAACATCCCTTTTGAAAATATAATTGCGTACGAACACCATTATAAATTTCTGCGCATTTTGACATTCAAAAAACATGGTTGAGTAAATTGAGAATTTACGGATGTTGGTTCTCAGATCTTATTAGATATGAATCTGAACTTGCTTAACAAGTAAAAACAATACTATTGCACTAGTATTAATCAAATGTAGGCATTAAAGGTGAACTGACAAGGTTTTGTAACATACCCTGTAAAGTGTGTGATTCTATAGAATTGATGCCAATAAAACGATTGGCACACAAAACTTTTTTTAAATTGTTACAATAAGTTATGAGTAGTTAAAGAGGGTGATGCCCTGGTGTCATGGAAGGATGGTGTCACCGTGCTGGTGTCACAGTGTCCTGTTTTGGCGAAATTTGAATTTTCATCCAATGAGGCCAAGCGCCTCTGCAATTGTCAGCCAATGGCAGAACTTATCAATGGCGCTTCAGTGTACGTGTATCACAAATACACTACCCCATACACTCCACATTTTTTAAACTAAATATTTCATATCTTTGGCAATAATGCTTCAATTGGCCTCAAATTTTCAGACATTGTTCCGAAATTAGTGGCAATCAACTGCTAGCTTTTTCAGGGTATGTTGCAAAACCTTGTCAGTTCACCTTTAACTTCAATCAATGCAATTTTCTAAATTTACTAATACAGTATAATTACAGAAGTCTTTCAGTTTTACTATTGTGTTTATGAAACAATGGTAATGACAGTCCTCATGGGAAGATAATGCTAGAGGCATCAGTAATCTACATTATTTGTAATAATTAATAAATCTTAAATTAAAGTACACTAACATGAATATATAGGAGTGGAAATTTCTTATATAGGGAATACTGGTTTGTGTTCGCTATATACGGTCCAAAAAGCCATTTTCCATATGAAAAGCTTGCAACAGTTGATCGATTTTAGCATAGGCCAACTGTCTGTTACTGTTGTGACTTGATATATCAAATAACATTTGATGTTGTTGGCAAACAGCACAAGATTACCTGTTGTAATTTATTTCTATAGGCTACATTTATTTTCTTTTTGTAATGACGTTTAATCAAGTGAAGGATAAAACGTGGTTTGGCTGTATATATGGAAACGTTGACATGATTGAATGACTTTTGGAGCACCTTGTAGGGCACTCGTAGAAGAGGCAATTGCGCTGGGGATTTTTGAGTGTTCCGTCGGATATCGACCTAATGTTTCTTACTCCTTTTTTTTTCTCTCCTTTTCTTGGAGGTGGAGTCGAGCAGTCTGGCGAATTTTCCCTTGGCTTTCCGCAATTTCCCGTGTCTTTCTTTCCCACCAATTTTAGAGGACAACAAACGCCATCTCATCATGGCAACACTCGTAAAAAAACCCACAGAAATAAATAAATTACAATCAAGCCTACACAAGGTTTATCCATGGATATTATTAATTAATGAATACTGTTGGCGTTTCTTTCAAGAAATCTATCTTTCCTCTTTTTCAATGTAGGTACATGTAATATAGGTGGCGCTCTTTTTCTCCTTTCATTATTTAAACGATCGATGAAGTAGTTTTTTCTCATTCCTTTCACGTAACTTTCCGCCTTTTTCTTCTTTTTCCTCCTTTAAGGGATCGATGGTGTCACCTGCTTGGATTTCCAGTTCGTTTTTCGCTCTCTGCCCTCCCACAACCATAGATGGCCATGAAGAAAAAGTTAAAGATGGAGGCGATGGGAAAAGAAGAATAAGGGAAAAGGGAAGGAAGGAAACTGGAAAATGGGCAAAACGCGTGCTCCGAATTGGGATAGGAATTGTGTTGCAGATAAAAAATATTTTGGCTGAATTGCACGAGTGGTCTTTGAATTTTGACCAATGTTTAGTCAAGTGGTGCTCGTCTTGGTGGTGTCTCTTTCCAACGAAGACTTCCACGTGGCCATAAATCGCCATTATGGTCCATTCTGGCCACTCTGATCGTCCGTCTCAAGGGGCCACATATACACACTCCTATATATTCTTGGCAACGAACAATGTAAGATGATGAGCAAACGTTCCTTCTTCTTTAACACACAATCAGCTTATATTCAACAAAAGACCTTTTCAACAGCGAACTCGTGAGGAACCAAACATTAGCACTTATTGTGCAGAACTAACCAATTGCAACTTGAATGCAGGTAAAGAAAATTGCACAGAGGCAAGGGCAGCTTGCAACTTTACAAAACAAACTCTTTAAGTTAATATTGACATCGGGAGAAGTGGTAGAGTAAAGGGTTGTAGAATTTTGCGTAATAAAACAATGAAATTAGCACCTAGAACAAATAAATTTCGTTTGAAATCTCATTTGGACAGAATGTGCACCACTAAATAATCTACATATTTTATTTCAAGACATTTTTAAGATTTTGAGACACTGAAATTCATCTTATTTGACAATAAATGTCTTTGAACAGTTTTCCTATTTGCAAGTTATATTTCTTTTGGAACAAACTATTTGATTACATAAACTTTTGAACAATGTTCTTACTTAATTTTAATAGATTCAAGTAAATGTGAACTGACACCATTTTCTAGGGTGCTATAAAAAGCACACTAAACATGAAAAAACATGATTGGGGAACTGTTGGTCAAGTCATATTTTTGTATAAAATGGAACAAAAAATTATGTGCTCCACCCATGTCTGTATTAATATTCAGTATGAAGTGTCATGTGATACAGTAACGTGTTTCTTGCTGAAATTCGTGTTTTTGATATTGGACATTTGCCATACTTGAGTCGGGGGTGTGAATATACCACGGTGGGCGTGGTTATACAGAGGCCCAAGTTCGCCAATAGGAGTACAAAATCCATGCAGTCAAGAAATTATAAAATTCAGGGTCAATCTACTTGGTCTACTTTGATTAAAATTAAATCTCCAAAAATAAGAAGCGGCAGTTCAACTTTAATACTATATAAGTATACCCAAATATTCCAAGCCTGAAAGCAAATTGAGGGAAAGTGGGTTTATGGAGGCGATTGCCACGTTTAGTACATGTCCATATACAATGAAACGTTTGTATTTAGTGCGCAGTGCTTGTTCATAAATAGGAGAAAAAGCCATTTAGTATTAAAAGCAGTGCTCATTTCGTCATGCAGAATAGCTATACACCCATATTTATGGTTGAAGAACGAGGCATTTCTCAGTATCATCACTCTCTTCACTAATCGTAACAAATTAAGGGCGGAAATTGCCACACCTCCTGCAGATCATCAACATTAGCGAGATTTGCCAACGGATTATTGCAGCTTCTCACCTCCCCTTCTCTCATCCTCATCCTCATCCTTCTTCTTTCTCCTATTCACTCCTTCTCTGGCCCTAGCTCATTCACATCACGCCAAAACCGTAGGGGCAAAAAAGCGAAAAACCAGCAAAGAAATTCCTAATGACGCCAATCACCTTTTCGCTCCGATAACATCGACATGAAAAAATGAAACCAACTTCCGTTTTAAAATGCGCACAAAACCGATAAAAAGACAAATTGCGCGCATACGTTTTGCAAAAAAAATCCCAACATGCAAGTTGTCTATGTGAGGAACATATTAAAGAAATTGTGCACCTTCTTGCTTCTAGCCGCAAGGGCTCTTTATAAACGTAAATCCTGCTCAAACTTCACTGTGTCACCAGCTCAATCGATAGTTGGGTTTATTGAGTTTGCAACTTCTAATATATATACAAGAACTGTCAGGGTTTTATACGGTTTTAAGCTTTGGGGTAAGAAAGTTAAAGTTTATGGTGTGTTTATGGTTTTAGCTTCTTTTGTTGGTTGTGGGTGAAGGAGGAGTGTTTATATGGGGTCATGTTCTTCAAGGGTTTCATACTTATGGCCGTCTTGATAGTGCAAAAGTGAATTGCATCTGCCCACATATTAGTCTATGGGTAATAATATAAGCCAGCATTTTATTTGCAGAGGGTGAGAATCGAGTTCACACTACGATTAATGTAGCGCAGTCTATTAAATATGTATACAGAAGAGGATTGTTCATCAATTTTCTTGCAGATGAACCGCAATTCCATTAAGTGAACACACCATCGAAAAATCCAATCCTCCCTAATGAAATTTCCTCCGAACCATTGCTACAAGCGTATTAAACAGATTGAATTCAAGAATGTACGAAAAAAATAAATCAGATGCATTTCAAAAAACAGATATGCATTATTTTAATAGGTTGGGTAAATGTGCAAGGAAAATACACACACAAATAAACACGTCTTGATTTGAAGATAAATATGCAAAATGCATATTTTTGCGTTATGTTTTATAGAAGAATAATTTATTAATATACTATGGGAACAATTTTAATAGCTAATTATTAGCCGAAACGAAAGAAAATAAATTTGATGGCAAAATGGTAATTGTCATGGAATGAAGCCATCAAGGTTATATACTGTGTAATGTAATAATGAGCCTGTCACGCGATTTAGATGAAACCACTATCATCAATGTAGGTACTAGGAAAGAACACATATTTTGTGAAAACGACTGCAAATAATGTGGCACATTCAACAGAGATGCAGGTCATTACTTAATAACTTCCAATATTTTATTTGAACTAGTTTTTACCACATTATGCACTCTTTAAGAAAAATAAAAGCTAAAAAATGTGTAGAAAATGTAGATAATAGGAATATTATTCGTGTGAGCAAAGGAATGTAGGAACACCTGACACCAGACATGTTCAACGAGTTGGATATAGAAATGTAAAGACACAGCGCTTGAAATGGCAATTTCGTTCATTTATTTATCAGCTTTTACAACAATCTATTAAATATTTTGAAGAAAAAATTACCTTGAATAAAATTAAGGAATTTATCCATTAACGATCTCAATCTATACTGTATTTGTAAAATTTGTTACCATCATTCTTGCTACCATAGTATAATAATTGAGCATCAATTAAAAATTTGACAATGATTTTTGTTTTAGATACAAACAAAATTTTGATCAAGTTTTTATACACGAATTTACATTTAGTTTAGGTTAGTAGCCAGCATCTGTGTATAAAACCCCACATACATTTCTTAAATTATACCTGCTTGTATTATATGGTGCTAAATTGTCACACTGTTCTTTAATAAATTAAAGGTTTTTTAATAGTTATATATAATTGTTTTACACAATGCTTTTAGAAAATCGTGCAATTTTTATTTCAAATTTTGTGATACAAATCAGCAAACTGCATTTGCACTGAGGTGGAAGACTTTTATGCAAAGTATTTTAAGAACCTTGTTCCTTAGTACCAAAAGTGTTGCGAAGATTATGCAAATTGTGTAGAAAAATAACAGTAATGAACAACGAATACGTTTTTCTTATTTGTACTTTTTCTAAATGTTAAGATTTCTAAAAGTTTGGCTGATGAGTTTTGTAAAACCATATAAGATAAAACGAACCAATTATTATGTTACATAAATCATATCTGTAAAATAAATTATTTTCTTTTCAGGTGCACGCGAGCTCACTACATTTAATTTCCACATTTAAAAAGTGCATTTTCATTTGGTTGTGTTCAGACACTTTCATCTGATCTCATCCGCGTAACATTTAAACTGCTGCATCAATTTGCATACAGCTTGAACCTGACTAAAAGCCAATTCCATCTTCTATTTTACGTACCAATGTACGACCAGTTTGTATTGAATGTTCAAGAACCCAAATAAAACAAATATTTATGAAAGGATATGACACTCATAATTATTTATGGCATCAAATCTACAATTGTTTGTTTTCAAATGTTCACAAACTTTATATTCCCCCAAAACAAAATGGCAGATTGCTGCTCTCTTTACTGTGTCAGTTGTAGCATCTGAGCACTTTCTTAAACGTCTCAGCCTTTGAAAAGTTGAATATTAAAAATAGGAAAAGTACTACTGTAAGGAGCAGTGTCGGCTTGAATGTTAATTTTTAATGAGAAGTTAGCTTAGGCAACAACTTGGATTATTTAAATGAAATGCAATTTAAGACTGCGACAAATTAAATGAGGCGCGTTGAGACCAGCGGGTTCACACTTTGCCATAATCATAACTGCAATATAAGGACTTGGCTTTAACATTTTAGACCATTTACAGCCATCTGTAATTGCAATCGGATCCGCATACGAATAGCTGGCTCGCAACAAAAAACAAATTAAACGTTCAAAGTTTAATGCAAGCACGGCCCAGATAAATGAATACAGATTGTCGTTTGAATAAGAAGAGCATTAGCATAGCCATTACTCATTCTCCCTCTCTACATGTAAAAGGATATGCATTGTGATTTTGCGATTGCACCTCACAGTTTGCATTCTCACGGCTCCATTTAATCCCAACCGTTAATCTTTTTACCCAAACTTTTATATGTATAAATGACAAAAAATGCTAAGCCTCTTTCTTTTTCTGTCATCTAGTGAAAATATTTTTTTTACTTGTGATTAATTAGTGGTAACATAGGCTAATTTCAGTTGCTCTCTTTGACCGAATGCATATCCTAGAAACACAACAATCTGCAAGATGTTTTCCTGGATTACATTGCAAGTGTGCTAAAGTTAATTGTATTGTGAATCCTATAGTGCAGAGCAGATTTTAGGCAATTAACCCAAGTGGTCTGTGACGTTTTATTTGCACCAGTGAACCTAAAGTGTGCAAACAACAATGAGAAGACAGCAAGAGATCTGTACACATTATATTTCCCTAGGCATTCAATGTAATATACCGTGTTATTTGTGGACATCGATAACAGTTTGCACATTCAAATTGAAAACGTAATGAAATTCAATGTTGTGTATTTCTAGTTCGCAACTAATGTGAATTTTATCGTGATTTTATTAATAATTATTAGTATACTTGCAACTGCTAGATTCCTACATTAACAATTTTTGGGAATTTCCTTGTATTGTTGTAAAACGATATAGGAATTTAAATTTAGAAACAACTCTTTACATTATTTTCAACGAATTAATTCACTGAAAATTGTATAGTTTTAAAGTTCATTTATTTTTATATAGTCATATAATTTCCAGTTGAATTTATTTGCTGTAATTATGCACTGGAAAATTCAATATATTGATTTCATTCATGTACAATTATATCAAATTCATGTGTGTATAAATTCTTCGGAATTCAATGTAAATGTTGAAAAATGCTGTTGACTTTGATCTCAAGGTCAACATTTTATCCACATTTTTTATGTAACAAAACATCATTTTATAACTCCTATCTCCTAATTTATTAGGCGAATAATATACTTATTATAGCACATTATACGTAAGATAAAAAGAATTCTATTGTCATTGTACAAAAATAAAACCAACATGCTAATGTAATCCTAGATAATATCTTATTCCATAAAGTACAAGACGTTTTCTGTAATTATAGGAGCAGAGTGCAAATTTCTGAGCAAAATGAAACCTTGTAAAATAAGAATAATATGAGAAACAAACAAGGTGTGCGTGCCTTGTTTTTTTGTTTTGTTTAGGATAGGGTACACCATGAAGGTTAGCTGGCAGGCGTTTAATTGCTGCAATAACCGCCCGGCGCTACTTGATTCACAAATCAAGCAAAGATGTAGGATGTCTGTACTTTTAGCCCGTAAAACAGGCTCGGCTCATCGCATAAATCTGGTTGGCATGGCAACCGAGCGCCATTTACCCACCTTTACCTCGCACTCCCCAGTCTAGACGCTGCAAGACAGCTTGGCACCACCGAATGTGCCACCCAGTCGCCACCCACACACCTATGCACGGCGCATGCGCACTTGCCAGCATCGTCTTCACACTGAAAACTCGCCTCTGCGCGCTCTTTAATGGCCTTCAGGGACAAGTTTGGGTGGTTTGCGAAAAAGAAACTTGCGGCAACAAGGTGCACCGGTTAAAACCCATCGAAAGGAGAAATAAAAACCTGGGGATAATCCCTTAGCCTAGTTGTGACGTCAGAGTCTCACTCCGATCGATTCCATTTTCAACAACTCCACAGGATAAAAAAAAACACCAATCTAAAAGACTTGTACGATTTCTGGTAAAAACCAGTGACAGAAGGGTGTACAAACAATTTCCATAATACAGTCAGACCTCGTTAATTGAACGATTTCATGCGCCTTGCTATTGGCTGAAATACAACAGAAAAATGGCGTCCTTGTTGTGGTGTGACAAATTTTGACTGTATTTACATTTGACAAATTTCTGCAGTAAATAATTTGTGCTTCAAAATAAAATGAATATATTACCACTTGTTATATTCAGTGTGACATACTCCCTATTAACCATAAGCTTAATCGCAATCCTTTTATATTTACTTTACCCATTGACTGTATATTTAGTATCCCTGACTTTCCAATTCAGTATGAAGACTGAAATAACATAGTACTGAAGATAGACAGAAACATACAACACCACAGTAGAGATAAAATGAATACAAGAGAAACAAACGCTGGCACATTTGTCTATTTTAAAGCATAAACAATGAGTAACAGTTGAAACCGAACAAAGGAATAAGCAATAACATTTTGGTTCCATTAAAGAGAAAGCAATGTGGACGCAAATGTACAGACAGCACTTTGGCCACCGTTTTATGTCATGTTAACGCGCAATCTGCGAGAATAAGCAACAGAAAGGCGGAGCACAGGTGATGACGTCAGCACACAGTACACTAACAATGAACAACGGGGGATGAATGCAACGAAAAAATCGCCTTTGTTCGTTGCTCAGACAACAAGAGGGGAAAGGGGGAAAATAGAGAGGGAGTAGGATTTTAGTAGAGGGCAACGGGGGAAGCCCACAAAAATATCAAATCCTGAAGTCCGTCAAAAGAGAGCCGGAGGAAAGTGAAGACTGAGAAGACAAGGGGAGAAAAAATCAATGAGATTTGTTAAAAACGAAGCGCAACCAAAAGCGACCCCTTCGCTTCCCTGCATTACACGCAGATATTCTCTAATAAAACGCAGCGCAAAAACAACTCCATAATAAAATGATACGTACAGTTCAAAACTGCATTCCTATTACTGTAAATTACCCTCTTAAAGTACGATACTAAAATATATACGCGGAATAGTCGGATATAAATCCGGAAATGTATGTCCCCACTTCGGGAAACTAGAAAATTCGTGTTATTCCGCGCAAACACAATTCCTCCGAAATGAAATATTAATGTGTTTATATGAGGTAACAGCAAATAAATGCCAGTTCCATAGTAACATTTGAACGAGGGAATGAGAAAAATTAGCAGCGTCATAGCAACATGACAACATACTGAATATTTTTTCGTTAGGAGAAAATTAAACAAAAATGCACCTACATCATTTGGGAAAGTGTAAATTGCAACAATTTCATTAAATGACAAGCTGCTAATTTTGTTATTCTCCAATATCTAAACAATTAAGTAAACATTGTAGCAAGAATCATAGACAAATACTGTATGTCACCTTTGTGAACGTGTAAAGTCGCATTACAAAAGTTTTTATTACTTAATTATCTTTTTAAATATTACAGTAATAAATTGTGAGTTTATTCCTAATGACACAATTATTTATTTCTCCTCCCAACAAAGAAACTGAACATAATGTAAGGTAATAAAGTTTCTATTAATAAAGCCAAAAATCTGTTTATTACTAAACTTATTATCCTCTCAGCTAAAATATACCTATAATATCCCTTACTTTAAATGTACACTTTACAGCAGTTTTAACAAAAACTCAATTCACTAAATATTCCTAACGTTAACTTTTAATAAATACAAAACTATTTTATAAGATGCAATAATCTCTATTAAAACTGAAAACAATTCAAATCCCACCGTAAAATCTCCGTTGCAGTCAAGAAACTTATTAATATATCACCTCAATAAACTTCTTTGTATATGGTTATAGTCAACTTCCGTTAGATTCAACCAATACGCGTACATTTATTATCACTAGTTGAGTGCCAATAAATCCAGTGTGTAATGTAATTCCATTATGTAGCGATGGTTTAGTGCGGAAATTTGTTTACCGGTTGTTGTTTTAAGTATCGATAAAAACACATAATGTGGATTTGAAAAGTGATATCGTGGAAAGATAATAGTGTGTTGATCGATACCTTCCTCATGATCTCCTCGCTGGTTCGAGCCTGCATGATTATCACTGAACATTCAGAGCAGGCACACAACACTACACAGTAAATATCCTGGGTGATTTGCTTGTTCTTTGTGCTTGGGTGGTGTCACCTCCGACCAAGACCTCCCACACCTCCTCCCATAGCCTGTCTCCACTGACCTCCTCCACTTGGACAAAACACACACACATACACCGGCACCCAGCACCCCCACCAACACCTAGCACCTCCACCGGTCCAGGTCCACTCACAGGCACAGGCACACATTACACACAGCCCCATTCTCTAATGAGATGACATGTTGCCATGACAGCTAATTCCAGCAACCAATCGCAACGCGCGGTCAACGCGCCACCAAGCGTTCGGAGCGAGCAACAGCAGTTCTCAGGGTGGTATCCAACGACTCCACTCGCAAGGTAGGGGAGGAGGGATGAGGTAGGAGGTGGGGCAAGGTTGGAGAAGGAGCCGGAAGCAAGAATCAAGAAATGGGTAAATTCATCTATAAACGTTGTTGCAAGTGGTCCCTGGCAATCCCAATCGGATCAGAGTGGATTTCGTAGAGAAAATTTAACATCAACCCCCCACGTCGATTTCGAGCACCTTGTGACGTCATAGGCACAGTGGAAACCACGCTGTCTGCCACATTTGTTATACGCTATATGAAAATACAACGTTATTCGGAACACAGTTGGAAAAAAAACTCGCTGAAATTTCTATTGATCACTTTCTATGTATAGCCTCAAAATAAAGAGAGACATCTGGCGCCTATTCATTGATTTCATCTCAGTGTAAATATTATCTCCGTAGTGTATATATAGCTAAATTATATGGCCGTGTTGTCAATATATGCAACGTCATACTACCCAATATTGTATTGCACCATAGAAAATTGGCTCCAATTTCTGTACCATAAACTGAATAGCTACATCAATGTGAAATCCCACCCAGTCATATAGATTTTAAGGGCATGGGCCCATCGTGGTCATCTTATACTTCTGCAGGTTTCTTCATTATTTTCTCTACAAACGCCAGAAGCAACTGACAATCGGCATTAATGAACCACTCCTCCTCAGCTAATTAAATCCAGTATTTACTCTATTTGAAGCAGACATAATTAAATTGTTTCGAAATTGTTCAGCTTGTCAAATAAAACAAAAAAATGTTAATTTCTGACAGTTGTACATATATTCTCGTGATAAATCTGAACCCGTATTCATAACGTTGTAATGTCTCACCTGGTGGACAGGTGGTGCAAGTGTCGGAAAAACTTATTTTTTAAAATATGGATTTATAAATTTTGTGCGAACTTGTTTATAGTTTATTTATAGTCAATCATTGTGGAGTTCAATAAAGGAAAACGCATCTTTAATGTGATATATAGGATGATGTGGATTAATGGACGATTAGGCATAGTATAATAAAATCCAAATTACTAATTATTTTGCTCTGTTTTAACAGTTTAAAAACCCCATCAACAAAAACAGCAACCTTTCAAATTAACACCTATACCCCTATCAGTTAAAAGCAGAAGCGTGTTTTGCACGAATTAAAAGGGTTGAACAGAATGTTAGTCACTCCATCATTCGTCATGTTATTAGTCACCTGGGGTCACTCATGGCCAAAAGTGTAATGTATTTTTACCCAATCTGTATTACAGCCAACATATAGTGTGCTCTGGGGGAAAGTAGTGCTCAGTAAAGTGCAGTGACACATTTCACAAAAACAACAGATGGTTAATAACAAAATAATGCATTGTTTTATAGTAAATAATATTTTGAAACAATATTAGTGCAACATTTTCAAAATTATCTTTCTACTCTTCCCTAAATTGTTGGTTCCATTTGAAAATCCGTTTAACTTTTTGGACACAAGAGTTATAACACATTTCACTGTATCAATCAAAGTCCTAATTTCTTTCAAATGTAGTAGGTAGTACCGTTTTTCGCCACCAGGTATGGTTCAAGTCAAACACATTGATTGGGTGTTGCTTGTCACATTTAAGTTTGCAATGAAAGATTGCAACACACTTGAATGCATCTGATGAATCCTTGTATAGTTATAAAAGTTAATTAAAGAGTGTGAATACATGTTGTCGATTCACTTAAATGAGATGCTAATCTGAGTAGGACTAAGTAGGACGTGAAGTGGTTTCGATAATCTAACGCGATTACACATGGAAGACTATTAGCGAACATCGAATTGACTGCAGGCCTCATTGAAATGCAGCGTTTAAATGCAAATTAATTATTGAAATTTAACTCACATTTTGAGTAGCTTCTTCGGCCCTTGCGTCAGCTTCGATAACCCGATGCTCCAGTTCCGATAGCTGCAACAACAAACAAGCAAAAAATTTCCACTATGAACGAACGTTGGTCAGATAAAACACAAATGTCATGAGCGTGACGTCACGCCCATGACGTCAGTCAGAGCGTGGGAACATTACTTTCCGCATCACCCTGCCTCCCCTCAAATTCTACATTTAATTGGGAAAATGGACTCGACCTGCAGGTGACTCATAACCTCCCTTCTGGATTAGCCTGTCGCCACAGGCTTTATTATAGATCCAAGGACTGAATTCAATGTTGTTTTTACGATCGATTACCAATTGAAATGTGAATTTCAATTAATATATTTCCCTATGTAAAATAGAAATTAATACACAATAAGGGCAGTTCGATTAAAGTAAATTTACAATTGCAAGTCTCCATTGATTGAGGGCAATTTTGTTAAATATCAAGTTACCATAAAATATGGTGCAGCAATACAGCGCCGCCAGACGACCAAATAGGGAACAGTTGGCAAGTCGATCAATAACTTAGTTTGGAGACAAGAAATTTGCGATATTGTGATGTTCTGCTGTGCGGATCAAAATTTAGATTTAGCACAGCATTGAATAAAGATTCAATAACATTTCGAAGAAAATGAGTTATTAGCAGCATTGCACTGTTCTGCATAGTTTTTTATTAATTATGGAGTGCTATTTTCCAAGAAATAACAAAAACATTAACTCGATCTGCAATATATTTGCCTTTTCTTATCAGAAACGCAGTTCAATCGTTTTCGAGGTTACATCTCCATTCTAGAAAATATAGTAAACATAAAGAACACAGTTTTACCATTGGTTTTACTGACACTGTATGTAGCATTAAGTTATTCAATCAGCATAATTGTTGCTAATTCAATTTTAGAATGTCCTCATTCCTAAATTATGATTTTTCCTATGTAGACTAATTGTGCATAAGTTGTACATGTGGCTTTGAAGTGCTTTACATCAGCATTGCAAAAAGGAGTGGACATCTACTGATGTTTACATAATTAAGTAACCTCTTTTGTTTGTTTGACTTCACCTTGACTTTCATGCAAACAGATGGAAAATTTACAAGCGGACATCACAATAATTGCACACCAAGTAAAACAGACAAACAAACAAACAAACAAACAAACAAACAAACAAACAAAATAAATAAATAAATAAAACCCTAAGACAATTATAATTATATTTTTAAATGTTCTTTTTATCTTCACATATTAAAATCCCACGTTTTTTTTATTTTAAAAGAAATGATAGCCACGAATGACATGCCGTCGACACTCTAAACACAAAAGCGCTGTAGCACAACTGAAGAGAAGTTATAGATCACCCCGCCAGATGGCAGACATGCTAGAGGAGACTGCCATTCATGAGCTACAAGGGTTGGGGGTAACACCCCCTGATAGCTCATTGCTGCCGTGGCCATACAAGTGAAATATACAATCGCAGCAGTGAGCAACGAGTATGCGGTGTAATGAGCAGAGTTTTGCAAATCACAGGTGGACTTAACTTTATGGCATTGATTCTAAACCCATGGCATGCATGGTTTGTTAAAGGAGAACTGTCAGCATTTCCTAACATACCCTAAAAATCTAATCAAACATAGAAAATATGGTGAAAAAATGTTGGTCAAGTCATATTTCAATTATAAAATGTTTAAAGAAGTTATTAGCAATCTAAGCACACACAAATTTGTAGCTCCGCCCATGTATTCGTTAAAATTCAGTTTGAAGTGCCAAACGTTAACGTAGTGCAATTCTTTGCACAGTGCCAACTGTTGTCCAGAGGCCCAATTATACTTATATTGCAATTTCATTGGAGTTTTCGTTCACCGAGATCCGCGAACAGAGGGAATATGAACGTGCCCGGCAGTGGGCATTAGCTAAGTTGTCGTATAGTTGCGTCTTAGGCCAATCAGATTAAAGCGGGGCATCTATAGCCGTGTTTTTCGCCAGCAAAACATTCGAAAACAATCCCTCGCAAAAAATCATGAAAATACAGGGTCGATCTACTTCACTTAATCTACAAATATTGAATTTGTGGCATTTTTAGAAATTGCACATAATTCGACTGACTGTTCTCCTTTAAATTGGTTCTGACAAATGGGGTACTATTCAGAGTATTATGCAATCAATCTCCATGCTTGCCCAAGAACATAATTGAAATGGACAGCATTCGCCCAGTTGAAAAGACCATTACAGATAAATGTCAAAGTTAGGAAACTGGTCGTTGCCAAACTTATCCAAGGCAAATGGACAGAAAGTGCAGAGACATTTGTTCCAAATGCAATAACTTTGTTCAGCTCATATGGAGTTTGCAATAAAACTTAGTACATTTAAAGATCCCCCTTGAATAGTAATATTGTAAATTACCCTTTATTCTTAAATCAAAATTATGCATAATAAACAATATTTCAATAAACCTTTGGAGCGCTTGGACCCCACTGGTAACATGCGTATAGGAACATTTCTGGTAGCATGAGGATTAAATGAATTAAATCTACTATTTTGTAGTGGAATAATGTGCACATTTCTTTGCCAGAATCCCAGGTCATAAGCAAATTGCAGATTTACTGTATACCTTATATTTTCTAACAGAAGCCGGTCTCCAATTGAAGACCGTTACAAACTCCGCTTGTAAAAGTGTCATTATATTTTACTAATTTTGAATAGAAGCCCGGGCTTCTATAAGGAAATTTACGGTATACTACAAATGACAATAAACAGTAATATTGATTGTGTCAAATGGATACATTTCTCAAAGCTCTGAAGCTGCCGGTAGAGGGCAGGAGCTGATGGACAAATTTCCTATATCGATTTTATTTACATGCAAGCAGCCTGGCAAGAAGGGACCCAAATTACAGAATTTCCTTTGGTTCACTCTTTCGCCCACAGATTGCACCACTGGTACTGCAACGCACAGCCAGAGAGCACGTGTCACAATCGATTGAGAATTTTACCCACAGCTGATCCTAACATGTTCATGCTCTATACCCATAGAGGGCGTGAGAGAAGCATTCACTTCAGGTTAGCCTGAGGAGCAGCCCAGTAATGCAGGGAACTAGTTGGTCTAATTACATTGCATTTAAATTACATTTACTTGGGTCTACGGGCTACGGGTTAGCACACTTGCTTGCGAGGTATAAGAAATAGGTTAGGATGGGACCCCCTGGTTAAGACACAATGCTTGTGTAGAGGACCCGTTAGCAACAGGATTATTATTATTATATATAAGTCAGCCCATACATATGGTCTGTGAAAAATGGGTTGACTGTTATTATGGAGAAGTTTCAGGTTGAGCAACATGATTACCAATAAATATATCGAGATTGGATATT